>JAOUZG010019159.1:276125-313158 GCA_026289955.1 Argiope argentata
GAATGCAATCTGAACAAATACAATACGAATGCAATCTGAACAAATACTGAATTACAATCAAATAATTTCTAATAAGTATTGTACAAAACATGTTTGCGGAGTTGTATTGACGGTTTTGTATATATATTTAAGTCAATAAAGGGAATAGTTCTTTGCAATTCTTTATATTTTTCAACGTTAAATATTTTTCAAATGATTTATTTATCTAGAGGTTTGATTTATGGAATGGATGAGAGGAAGAATTTATTTATCTATTTTATTCCCATTTTAAGAATAAATACATGATTTGTTTAAAAGAAATTCGATATTACATTCATTATATCTTAACGAGTTACAATACAGTATTTAAAATTTAGCAAAGCTGCAACAGGAGAAGTTAAGTAAAAAAATACCTCATTTTAAAAGAATGGAGGAAATATTTCATTTAAAAAGTATTTTAATTTTGCTTCATTTTCAGGAATTTTGTTTCAAATTATATTTGCCGTTTTAATTGTTTACCATTTTGTTGAAAATGAGACAGTAAAAATTAATGACTTAAATCATTAAAATTCAATCGATGATAGAAAAATAGAAAACAACCAATGGCAAAAGGACAATCAATACTCTTCCAGAAAATATTTTATAGCAAAAATTAAATGCAAATTCTTTCTGCAGAACATTTCTAAATAACAATAATGTTGTATTTATCAAAACTGTTGTTGAAAAAAATTTGAATCCGAGTTGTCCCTTGAGCGATTATAAAGAGTAAGTTTAAAAATGCATTGTTTCGAAAGCAGTTTTTATATACTAGATAGCAGATTTTATTTCTTGAAATAATGGAAGTCTTCATATTTTTTTTTCAATCAAACCTCATACGTATATACTTTTCAATTCTGCAAACGATACATACGAAAAAATATACTCTTATTTCTATTCACATTTCATTAACGAAACATAACTAATCGTAAAGTATTTTTCTCAAAATTAAAAAAATACTTCATTTAAATTATAAAACGAATGAAGTATGTAATAAATGCTTAAGTTGACTTTATTTTACATATGCTTCCAAATTCAGTATCAAACTGATTTGTATTTATTGAAATAAAGAAAACATTCATGCTTTTATAGTTAAGATTTGTTAGATGTCTTTTTTGTATTACAAACAATGGAACTGTTCAGATGTTGATATGCCGGCTTTCTGGCACGGCGGTAGCACGTATTCCTCGTGCTCTGGGAGTCACATGCTCGAGTCCCGGTTTGGGCATGGTTGTTCTTTGTGCTATCTGTGAATTGTGTGACTGTGCCCCCCCCCTGTAAAAAGGGGCTGTGCAAGCAAATGTGGGGAGTGTGTAGCTAAGTCGTACTCTTGGCCCTAGTTGACTCTATTTTGAAAGCACGAGACGTTCCTTTCGCTTAAATCAGCTGCTGTATGAGCTGGGGGCTTGTCCATGGCAAGTGCCATATGTAACAACAACAGGTGTTGATATTTTCATTAAGAGACTAAAATGAAGTTCTTTCATCTGGATGGTTGCAGATAGATTGCCTTGATGTGATGGAAGGATCGAAGTATTAAATTTTCTATGTTTTACATACAGTTAGAATAAAACATCTTATAAAGAGTTACTATTCAAAACTATTAAAAAAAGAAACCTCAAGACATTAATATTAAGACACTTGCTTGAATCCAATATATGCTACCATTTCATTTTAAGATTAATTAGATCCGATTAAAATATAATTTTAATTTTTAAAAAAACATAAATACTTGTATATTATTTTGTAGTAAATAATTTAATGTAAATACTTCGGAGTAAATAAATGTATTTTCATTAATTTGAGAGATATTTATCCTGGTCATACTAAATATTCTTAGGTATTAAAAACCATGGATGATATATACAATGTAAATGTATGATGACATTCAGAAGCTACTGCACCTTTCTTTCAGTGGTAAAAAAGGGACACGATATCATCATCATCATCATCAAATGTACAATGAATTCGATGCACTTTCAATTCAAAAATGAACAACTTAAGAAAATTCATTAAAATGATAGACGAACGAATGAAACAATATGTCTTCTCTAAATGTTGCAACCATGCAACACACCGAGAATATAATAAATAAACTTAAAATAAACACAAAAATCAGACAGATTTGTATATAATTTGTAATATTCTGCAAACTCAAGAGGGAAATTCATTGGAATGTGAAATTTAATGTTTTATAAATTTAAAACATTAAATGATTGAATGGAGTGAATACTTGTTGGATAATTAAATCTCCATTTATATAATATAGAGTAATTAGCCTCGATATACGAAATTACAATTGCATATAGGCCAATTTTAAGAAAAAATAAATACTACCATACTTAAAGATCACGAACGTCACACAGAATGTAAGCATATAGCATAAAAAATGTATTTATGCAAAATATATTCAGAATAATCAAACGAAATTGATCAGAAAATCATAAGTGACACTCTCGAAGAATTCCCGCTCAGATTATAATATGGAAATTGTTAAAAGAATTTATCATTCATTTGATATCATGCGAAATTTGAAAGAAAATTTAAAATTGCTCATTAATCTTCCTCACTTGTCGGCTGGTTTAAAATTCAAAATACTATTATGAAAGAATGCTAATTACTCAAAAACAGTAAGGATGATTCTAAATATTTTAATGTTTTGAACATTTATACCATAAATAAGTGCTTCTTATAACGAAATATAAAAAACGAAGCACATATGCTTAATGGTTTACACCACTTTAATATGTTGTTCATTTTATAATCGTTTTATATGAAATTCAAAAAGTTGAATAATTAAGTTAAATAAGATTGAGAATTTGCTCCGCATTAATTTTCAATAAGCTTGAATTAACCCGAATATATTTGTTCTTCTGTTTTCTATCGGTGAGGTGTGATTATGTGGCCCCTTATAAAAAAAGGGGTTGCGCAAGCAAATGTGATAATTGTGTGTCATCTTCATATGAGCTAGAAGTCAGACTTCTGGCCTCGGTTGCTCAGGGGTCTATCATTAATAACCTATTCTCTAAGAGTTTTACTTGAACTGGTTGTTTGTCTATTATAATAGAGAAAAGAAATGCAGTGTTTCTACAAAGCGTGGATTGGAAATTTGGAATGATGGCAATCTTTCTGGTTATTATTCAAAAACGATGCCATTGAGACGATTAAGATTTTTTAAACTTTCCATCTTTAATATCTTAATCTGTGAAATATATTGTACAAAATATGACTATTAGCTGAAAGTATAAATTAAAATGTTTTAGATTTTTAGTTATTTTTCAGTCATCTATTTATTGACAGAAAAGGCATAAAATACAATATATTATATCTAATGACCGTTTCAGTGAGGAATAATACTTGCCTCTAAGGCAAGTGAAGCACAACAGCGCTGCGCCGCTCAGAAACGGTAAAAGAATTTTTCCATTTGAAACTATATGAGTAGTTATTGTTTGCTTATATAAAAAAATACTAGAAAATAGTTTTTGACCATGATTAAAAAGTACTCTTAGAAGCAAGCAAAGATCTACGGTGGTCTGGTTGCAAGGTGTCGACTCGTGAGCCGCAGGGTTCCAGGTTTGAGACCTGATTTCAACAAATGGGTATGTTGCTCCTTAAAAACATCAGACGAAATGCATTCATGATGGTGTGGTAGGATGTGATGTGGAGAGGGATGTATCAACTCACACGTCTTCCTCGTCATCTGGATTTAATTCAAAATATACCTAGATTTCCTTTACAAGAGGACGTTAAAATAACTAAACTGAAATAAAATAAACTAAAATACAAGCAAAAAAACAAAAAAATTAGATTATATAAATTTGAAAATTTCAAGAAAATATTTTTTTAAATAAATAAAAATGGTCGTTAGTAATCAAACCATGTTCTATATAAGATATCGTTGGTTATCTCGACTTCCGATTTAATTTTTGATAACATTTTACTTAATTTCCTTCCCTATTGATAAAGCTCAGTCGAAATTAAAGCAACCCAATTTCAAAAGGGGACTTCTCAAAGCTTTACACCTTATCATTAGTTAAATTCTTTGCATTGCAAGGACGGATGAATGCCTTCCTTTTCATCTGTCCCAAGCTTTAAATTAGTTGAAAATCAGATTTTTACTCCCTAAAGAATTAAAACAATTGAGCCGAGATTACATGTTAATGAGGGCAGACGCTAGAATGGCAAACGCGGGACTGTCATTGAATTAGTGCCGTCGTGACAGAAATCCGGAGATCAAAAGCGAGTACTTGATAAGAAAAGACAGGGATTTAATTGGAGATCTTGAAGCTCCTTTTAGTTGCGGATGACACGGAAATTAAGTATTTGGGCTTATCGTTCTGTAAAATATTTAGTTTAAGCTACAAATAAGACGATTCAGAATTTAGAAATAGGAATTATCTGCTGGAAAAAAGAATTTTTTAAAAATGAATGAGAATACCATGTGTATTGGAATATTGAAATACCAGTTAGAGTTAAAAATTGTAATTTTCTAAAAAGTATTTACAGCTGTATATGAAAAATTATTTATTAGTCTCTTTGTAGGGAAATGTTGCAAGAAAAAAGGAAATCATGAGGTTCTTTTGATACAAGTTTGCATATTACTTATTAAGTTTTACTATAATGTGAACACGAAGTGGAAACTATTTACTACAATGTGCACACAGAGAGAAGACTGTTTACTACAATGTACCCATGCAGAGCAGACTATTTACTACAATGTTCTACAGAGAGGAGAGGGAATACTACAATGTGAACACAGAGAGTGAATACTACAATGTGAACACAGAGAAGAGTGTAAATACTACAATGTGAACACAGAGAGGAGTGTGAATACTACAATGTGCATACACAGAGGAGAGTGAATACTATAAACAAGTTTATTTGACGGTTGTTCGTTTCTATTATATTCTAACAAAAATATCAATATTAAGAAGTATCTATGATTGCATGGTGAAACACCCGAATCTGACATTGTAGTTTGAGGCATCTGCAATCCGGTATGATTTCTTCCCAAAATCGATTAACAAAATTAAATCTTTAAAGAATAAATATTTAAAAAATATTTTGTAATTATCAGTTGAATAAATAAACAAATAAATTTTTTATAAATGTATATACATAGCTATATACAATTACATATGGTTATAAAAATAGTGGAGACATTTTAGATTTATAAAAAAAAATCCTTTATTAGTATTTTGTATGAACGCCTTTGGCATGTAATATAGCTTGACTTCACCTTTTAATGAATCATACAATTGTTTAATAGTGTTTAAAAGCCTTGTTCAAAATGAATGTGTGTGTGTGTGTGTGTGTAGTAAAAAATAAAGTTTATTTATTAAATTAATCTTAAATAGTTGTTGCACTAACATAAAAAGTATTTTTTAAATGTTCATTTAGCATCTTATTTCTAGCAATTCAGAAAGTACTAATTACACTGCTTGAAAAAGATAAACGTTATTTTTTAATTAATACGTATGTCAAAGTTTCATTTTCAATTGAAAAATTCAATTTATATTTTTGCAGTCCAACAAGCGTTTTGAAAAATCATGCTTACAAAATAATTTATGTAATTTTATATACATAAGGCTGCTTTGAGGAAAAATATTATACGTTTCAATATTTGAATGAAAAGCGTTAAATAAATTGTTTTTCTTGAATTGTGTGAAATATTATTAGAACATCCGATTTCTTTAAAAAATTTAAATTACCGTTACAATTTGGTGCAGCATTTAAATTATATCCAAAAAAATTCCAACAGATATATGATGTTTCTCACTTAACCATAAGAGTAGTTTCTAATTGCCAAATCCTCAAGGTTCACTATGGAAGTGCAGAAATTCGTCTCCATTTAACGACCCTTATATGTTAAATGGTTTTAAAGTCGGCAAGAGAGAATACGTCAAATCCATATATTCAATGTTCTTTGAAATTATGGATTTTAAGAGAAAGGAGTTACTTCCATTAACTCTCTTATTCTTATGATTATTCGCATTCCATTTCCCCAGTTACAGAAACAGATTTTTATCCAAAGGAAAGAAAATCTCCCTCCTTATCAAAAATCATTATTGGAATCTCTGTTTGTAAAATCCCTAGTTAAATTATTGTTATTAAGAACATGTATGTTCAGACATCGTTGAGGGTTATCAGAACCTCCCGACTCCCCGTATCCTAAATGTATCTGGTCTAGGGCAAACATTTTTTGAGTCAAGGTTTTTCAGTCACTCTCATTTTAAGAAAATGAGGTGGAAATTGCTTATGCCGGATAACGGCCGTAATTTTTTTTAAATAGCCGTTTGGGGACTTCCATTATTGATAGAGTTCAAGTGACAGCAACAGAAGGTAAAGGAAACATTGCAAGTATCTCCCTCTGTATTTTCTTTTTTCTAAATATGTTTTGCAAGATAGTATATAAGTCTTAAAGTTTCCTTGCCTTTTTTTTGCTACCTAAAGCATCAATTTCAAATTAATTTTTTTTTCTTTAATATTGCTGTTAAAACTCAAAACTTTCAATGCAAAATATAAACTACTCGAAGCGTAAAAAACTGAACAACTTTACTTTAACAGAAAGGATCATACACTGAAAAACATTATTACATTTTCATCCAAAAAAAATGATATATATATACATCCGGTCACATTACTCACTCAACATCCGACATGACTCATGCTTAATAGCACGTGCGTAATAAAAATAAAATAACGAACATTTCAGTACATCGTTTTTAACATCCTCCCACCTTTTGATTATGGAGCATAATCAAAACTGTTTTGAGCTTGTAAATACAATCTACAAATTTAGTCTCTCTGGAACTTTCAGTCTTCTTCCACGCTTACTAAATTTAGGTGTGCGCTCGAGGATGGTGGTGCCATTGAGATGGTCGAATTCCTCGGAATGATCCATTGATTCTATGCTCTTCAAATATTGAGGACCATCTGAGGTTGCGATCTCCAATGGGTATATTCTTTGTATAGGGCGAAGCAGCTCATGAGTCGACGTCTGCACTCTGACAAGACGAACTTCTCCGTCTCTCCCAGGAATCAGCTCTGTAATGCGTCCCAATGGCCAGTCAATGCGTTTTTTGTTATCAGATCCTACCAAAACAATGTCTCCAATTGAAATTTTAATTCTTGACTGTGTTTTCTGTACTCGCTGTATAAGAGTGCCTAAATACTCTGATCTAAACCTCACCCTTAGATCTTTAATTAAGTGCTGTCTATATTTTATTCTCTTTGTAAGGGATTTACTATCGACAGCATCAATATCTATTAGTTTATATTCTTGAATGTCTTGCAAAACATCGACGGTGATATTGGTTTTATAGCTTCGCTCTCAGTAACGTAAGTAAGTGGTCTTGAATTTATGACGCTTTCACAATCAGCTAGGACAGTTAACATTTCTTCATAACTCAAGCTAGCCTTTCCTAACACTCTTCTTAATAGATCTTTCAAAATTCTTATGAGGCGCTCCCACCAACCACCCCACCATGCAGCAGTTGGCGGGTTGAACTTCCATTCGATAGCGTTTACAGCTCCTTGTCTTTTAACCTGTTTCCAATCCAATAGCCTTAGAGCATTGGCTGCTCCTCCAAAATTTGTACCGTTATCACAATAAACAGTTGAGCATCTTCCTCTACGTGAAACAAACCTTCGAAACGCCATTAAGAAAGCTTCTGTCGTAGCGGAAGTGACAAGTTCAAAATGCACTGCTCGATATACGGCGCAAGTAAATATTAACACCCAGCTCTTTTTATTTTCTTTGAGAAAGAGTGGACCAGCCATATCAATCCCGGTAATCTGAAAAACAGCTGCATCTTTTACTCTGTCTTCGGGAAGTGGAGGGGCAATCGTTTCCATATTTCTTGAGTTAAACCTCTTACAAGTAATGCAACTTGTCAAGACTTGTTTCACAGTTCTTCTTCCCTGTAAAATCCAATATTTTTCTCTTAAAATATTTAAAAGTATCTGTACACCTGCATGACAATTTTTCTCATGTGTGTAGACTATCAATCTTTTAACCACTTCATGGTTTGGAGGTAGTATAGCAGGTTTCAAAAATGCATCATTATCTTTCCTGTTGGTAATTTTGGTCTTTAATCGAAGGACGCCTTTCTCATCTTTAAATGCTTGCAGAGTTTTAAGTCGATCATCATTCTTAGCTGAAAAACACTCTTTTTGAATCAAGCTTATTAGCTTTTCTTCAGCTTCCTGGAATTCTGAAGCAACTATTTCTCCGTATCTTTTTTCTTTTGATCTCACACAATTGTGCTTAAATCGGAGAATCCATGCTATAAGTCTTACAATGCTTTCATATCTGTAAAATTTGACGTAGTACCAATTATTATTTTGGCAAATTTCACTATTTGTTAATGTGTATGAGGATTTCGACTTCTCCTTTTCAATATCATCTTCATCGTAAGAATTATTAACTAGATCTGTAAGATGTTTGAACTCAAAAGGATCTTTCATCCATTTAGGACCTTGCCACCACTTTGACGATAGGAATTGTTTTGCTTTAGAACTACGCGAAGGCAAATCTGCCGGATTCTTTTCACCAGGCACATGTCTCCAGGACGTGGGATCACTTAGCTTTCGAATCACGTTTACACGATTGCGTACAAATACCGACCAGTTATCGTCTCTCTGTATCCACGCCAACACGGTAGTCGAATCACTCCAATAATATCTCTTGATATTCTCCCATTGTAGAGCTTTAATGACAGAATTCGCCAATCGTGTTCCAATAACAGCAGCTAAAAGTTCCATTCTTGGAATCGTGGTTCCTTTCAACGAAGAAACTCTAGATTTGGAAGTCAGAAAAAACACTTCGGCTCCATCTTCTTTTTCAATCCTCAGAAATACCACAGCTGCATACGCATCTTGACTACCATCAACGAAAGTATGTATAGTACAATTACTGAGATTTTCTTTAGTTATTTTAATGTATCTAGGCACTTCTAGATCTTTTAAACATGTCAGCTCATGAAACCATATTAAAAACTCTTTTCGTAACTCGCATTTTATGTCTTCATCCCAGCTTATTCCCTTTTTCCACGCTTTCTGCAGCATTAATTTCGGGCAGAGCATCACTGGAGATATGAAACCAAATGGATCAAACATTTTGTGAACTGCAGATAATATGTTACGTTTAGTAACCTTTTCAGTGTCTACATCATTCATCCAACTCATGTCAATCTTTAACGTGTCCGAGTCTTTATTCCATAATAAACCCAAAACGTGTGTTTCTACTTTCTCCTTAGTTTCGCACTGACCAGAATACTCCCATTCTCGAAGTTCAAATCTTCCTTTGGACATAAGAGTTGTTGATTCTTGTATAAATCTTTTCAGTTCTTCTTTGTTATCAACACTGGTGACAACATTATCAACGTAAAAACTTCGAGCCAACTTTTCCCTGAATTTAACGTCATATTCTTCACTTCTTCTAATGCGATAGTCAATCACTGAGGCTAACAGGAAAGGGCTGCATGTTACACCAAAAACCACTCTGGTATGTCGAAAATACTTCAATTTATTTTTCTCTTCATTCTCCCACCATAAAAAACGAAGAAAATTCCTGTCTTCTTCACGGATGCTTATTTGCCAGAAAGCTCTTCTAACGTCTCCAATCACCCCGAATTCTCCCTCTCGAAAACGTAACAGAAGGTCAGGCAACAATTCAATCAAATTTGGTCCACGTTCCAAACATTGATTAAGCGACGGGTGGTTAGGGAGTCGTGCCGACGCATCAAAAACTGGTCGAATTGGAGTAGTAGCACTACGCGGTTTCAGCACAGGTCGATGAGGCAGATAATTTCCGTAACCATGTACTTCAGTTAGCGGAACTTCTTCTATGATACCCTCTTGGAGCCAACTTGCAAAAATTTCTTCGTATTTCAGATACAAATTCTCATTCTTAAGTCTCGAGGTAGTGTATTCCAGTCGTCTCTGAGCTAAGTGTAAATTATCAGGTAACGGGGATTTGTCATCAGCCCAAGGTAAACTAACTTCATACCGCCCATCACAATTAATTTTCACAGTCTCTAAAAAATGTTCTTTTGTTTGAAGGTCAATTTCTTGCTTGGACTTCTTTGCAATAGGATCATCGATTCCAATCAAGTCTAATCGCCATAAATTAGATATATCAAGCTCATTGACAAACAGGGACGTTACAGTCATCGCCAAATTTGAGCTTTCTTTGGGGGTTTCTTCTACGGGTACCTTTCCCATTAATGTCCATCCTAAATGGGTTTCAACTGCTACAAGACCAGACTTCAGCATTCTTCTTTTTCCAGTCAACATTTTCCCCATAATATCGGCTCCAATAAGTATATCAATCGATCCGCTGCAATCATTTACGTCAGATAGAATAATATTATCTTCTTCCAGTTCTCTTACCCAAGATCCGTTACAAACGGGTTGAACATTTTCACAAATTTTGTCTTGATCCAATGCATCAAAATTACAAGCGAATTTTTCATCTAAATCCCTTAACCATATTTTGTAGCAATCATGTGTAATCTGTTTGCTGGAAACACCTCCAAAAAGTGAATGTACTAGTTTTTCTTGTCGAAGAGAAGTATAGCCCATCTCTCGTGCAACATTTTTTAAAATGTAAGATCTATGTGATGCGGAATCCAAAAGTAATCTTACATTTTTCTTTTTATCTCCAGAAACCAGCACTGCCTTTAAAGTCTGTAGAAATACTCTGGTATTACGTTCATTTAAATTAGACATGCTGACGTTATTTTCAACTGACGCTTTTTCTTCATCTTTCTCAGTCTTTTTTGTATCCAGTTTATCACACATCAATATCACATGTTTTTTAGAACAAATAAAACATCTTAAAGCAGCTCGGCAATTTTTAACTGCGTGTCCGATACCCAGACATGCAAAACAACAGCGTTTTTCTTTAACAATATTCTGCCTTTCCTGAAAACTCATTTTTTGAGCCAAAAAACATTCAGAACTCTTATGTTTGCCATCACAAAATATACACTTAGATACAGCTATAGTTGATGCTGTCGTCAACAAATTTGCAGCAGTTGGAATGTTGTTACAAAAGGCAGGATTTTTCTGCCATTGCTTCTTTTTGTAACCTTGTGTACACTTAGGTTCGTTTAATCCAAAACCCGACATCGCCAAGTTTATTCGCTCTTCGCTTTCAACCTCAGTTTTTATGAATTGCATTAAATTGCTCAATCTCTCCTCGGCATCAGCAGAAGCAGAAGATGTAGGATGACGATTCCAAGCTTTCAAGAAATCTTCATTAAAGCAAGATTCTACCATTGGGTATAATATTGAAGCACATTTATCCGTCGTGACTCCTAAAGTCTCTAAAGCTCTCATATGTGATTCCAGTTTATCATATAAAGATGTCATAGAAAACTTCTCATTTTTATGCACAGAAATTACTAATTTCAGAAGTTCCCTGACATACACTTCTACTAATAAATCATCTCTACCGAAACGAGCTTTCAAGCTTTCCACGGCTTTGGAATAATTGGCACTCGTTGGCGGAAAACTTTCCACAATCTCCCGAGCACGAGATCCAGAAACAGTGGCTTGAATTAAATATTGAAACTTGTTTTCTGGAGCTATGTCGCCATCTTTATGAATGTGCTCGAACTAACTCCAAAATGGCAACCAGTCTTTAATATTTCCAGAAAATTTTCGGAACTCTAATTTTGGTAGATGAAATTTTTTCTTAGCGTTATTTTCAGATAGCTGAGAACTTTCACTTACTTCTACGTTAGACAGAGCCTGGATTCTCGCTAATTCCAGTTCATACTGTCTCTGTTTTTCTTTTTCTTCTAGTTCATGCTGCCTCTGTTTTTCTTTTTCTTCTAGTTCATACTGCCTCTGTTTTTCTTTTTCTTCCACTCTCTGTTTCCGATCTCCAACAGCCATGATTAAAACAGAAGTGACGAAGTCCGAATCCCTTTTATACTCATCGCTGTTAAGAATTAAATTCTTTAAGTCTGAAATGGTTGCTTTTTCTGGTATTACTTCACCAATTTCTTCTGCAACCAGTAACAAATCTTCTTTCTTAAAACCTTTAACAGTAGCAAACATTATGATTAAAAAAATGATCCTGTCGCGGACGACATAAAATGTTAAAACTCAAAACTTTCAATGCAAAATATAAACTACTCGAAGCGTAAAAAACTGAACAACTTTACTTTAACAGAAAGGATCATACACTGAAAAACATTATTACATTTTCATCCAAAAAAAAATGATATATATATATACATCCGGTCACATTACTCACTCAACATCCGACATGACTCATGCTTAATAGCACGTGCGTAATAAAAATAAAATAACGAACATTTCAGTACATCGTTTTTAACAATTGCAGAGATTTCTCATTAAAGTCTCTTCCCACATGGTGATGAGGAATAACCAGCTTAAAAAACAATTTTCATAATTACTTGTATAAAACTTGAAGTAATTAGATTTTTCGCAATGTGGAATCCTCATACAAACCGGATTTCCCCTAATGATACTTTATTTTATAATAAAGAAGTACAAAAAAAACTAGATGTGCATGAATCAGACTAATAAAGATAATTTAGTGCAATTTGAATCAACATGTCTTGCCTTCTGCATCTTGAAATTCAATGTGAATTGTTATTCTATAAGAGACAAAAAAAAATTTAAACGCATCTATTACATGATATTTATCAAACTTTTCCAATACTCTGGAAGCGATTCAAATGCAAAGAAATTGCACTTTTGGACAAATTAAAAAATAATTATTATTATCTTCCCTTTATAATGTAATTCTATGTATTTTGAAAAAGGTTGGATAATATTTTAGTTTTTGTAATCTAATTCATTGAAGTATTATTCAAAATAGTATTGCGAAATTATTTTAAGTAACCTAATGTTACTTAATCTTGTATAAATAATATGTTTTTAATTCAAAATAATTAAAGTTATTTCAAGGACAGGATTTTAGCCTAACAATTTGTTTGTATTACAATATACGAATTTATTAGGTATTTAATAAAATTTTATTTCCAATATGGGTTTATGTTAACAAAACTGGGTTATATTTCACATTTTTAGAATAAATATTTTGGAAAGTCTTGAATTTCTGCATAAATGAGCAAAAAGTTTATGTTATGCTAGCATCATTACTAGTAGGATATTAAACAAACTTTTAAAAATAGTCATTAAACTCGTTGGCAATCATTTCCTGAAAAAAAGAATGTATGAAAGCATTAGAAACTTAAATTATAAATGTTGTTACAAAATTGTTTAAAGGAAATCACAATCCCTACAAATTTTTGATACTAAGGTATGATCGATAGATGGCACCACAATAATAATTAAGGAAAGCAACTACAACTGCTTTAGTAGCTACTGCCATCTATAGGATACGAAAATATTCATTCTGAATCTGTTGAAAACGCATATTCTTCGCATTTACTTTTTCTTAACTGAAAACATGTTAGTTATGATGTACTAATGTTGTAATATTTTGAAGAACAATAATTGAATAACATGTTTGTATATGCAAAAGCTATTCTAACAATGATCATTATAGTATCCATAATCATTTGACATTTCTAATCCAATAAGTTTATATCTCATGTTTACAAAATGACTTAATATTTGATAATTTTATATCGTTTTCAGATTTTTCTTTCTCATTTGAGCAAAGTTAACTTGAAATAATTTTCTTTCGAAAATAGTTTAATAGTTAAAAATTATCTACAAATATATGTTTCAGCATATTCAACTGTAATGATGGAGATTAAAATAATATCAATCACTATTATGACTTCATTTCTATTTATTAATTCCTATTCCTTATTGTATTAGAAAGTTCTAAACTTTAGAAAAATAGCCTCATTTGAATTTTTTGTGATTTTCTTAAACAAAATTCAAAGATTATTGCCTTAAATTCGTTATACAACTAATATAATTAATTATAACTTGAATAAAATTTCAGAGCATTAGTTGCTTTAATGATAATAAATTAACATTTTATTTTTTAAATGAATAACATGAGTATCCAGATACTGTTTTATTGATCATAAATGCGGCAATAATATGCATTTGGACAATTTGAAGTATTTAATGTATAATCTTTAGATATTACAACAGAATATATGCAGAATGCGCCTAAATGATAATAATGAACCATTCATTTACATTATAGATTCTAAATTGAATTAATTCTGGAAAAATAATTTTGAATACCTTTCTTTTTATTAATCAAAAAAATTGTATTTAGAGAACCACCAATTAGAAAAGAATCCCTAATATTATACGTTATTATATAATATCTAAATGAAATCACTCATTTTTTTAATGTGCTACAATATCGTAGAGATATCATTTTAATATTAAAACGAATTTGCTTTATAAAGAATCAGATTATAATTTTAAAAAATTTCAAATACAGTTTTACCATTATGTTAACACAGCTTTATCTATTATAAATGTATTAATTCGGTTTGATACAAATTTTTGATTATAAGTAATGTGTGCTCTCAATACGTTAATTTTATTTGTAATACCAATTTTTAAAAAAGAAAGTTTCATTTTATTCAGGACCAAATTATGTAGAAATTAAGAATCAGTACAACAATTTAAATTCAGACCACATTAAAAGAAGTTGTAAAACAAAATATTTATCAACAATCCTGAAAGAAAATGACAGCAAAATGTAAATTTTGATGAATTTATCTCTGAATGCTATTTTACAAAACATAACTGTTGAATTTAAAAAGGCTTCAAAAAGTAAAACCTTGAAAAAATTAATTGTTCAAATAAGAACAATTAATAAAATATTCTTTTCGAAGACAAAGAATGATCACCGCAAAATTTTATTTTCTCCAACAATAAGTTATTTGTTAAAATGTTTGTGTGTAAAGTATTACATCCAGATTAATGTTACTCATCAAATTATAAAAAATAAATTGGGAACGAGTAAACTAGTTTCAAAATGTGAAATAGTGAACTTTCTAAACTATAAATCTTATGCAAGATTTTTGAATTTATATTTTAATTAATTGCCAAAAGGGGGAACTTCAATTAATCAGGTTAAATGTATTAATTTTCATTTCTCATAAATATTCGAATTCAAGCATCTCTATCATTCACATAACCGAAATCTATTTATAGCAAGCAAAATTTCGTAAACATGATTATCTTCTCTCTATAACTGTATATTTCTGCATTTGGTAATTAAAACATCATGATAATTAGAATGAGTTAAGAATATTTTCTGTAATTTTTTTCAACTTTGTTTTTTTTAAGACAAATTTTTTTTCTAAAACGCAAGGAATAACGCTCTTTTTCAAGGAATTTCAGAAATTGTACTTGAAAAAAAATTATAAAGAATTTGTGCAATCTTTTGTTATTTATAAGCTGATAAATTGCGTGATATAAGCAAGTCTCTCGATTCTTTCCGAGAAAGTAATATACTTTCAAAAAATCTGATTTTTTAATAAAATTATGTTCAAACTAATTCTATTAGCTGAAATAAATAATAAAAAAATTTTAATGTGCTATGTATATATCAATGTATCATGTCAGAACAAAATTTTCAATCATTGAAAACAGTTTTAAAAGCATTTTATTAAGGTTTGAAGAAAACATCTCAAAAAAAGGTACCAGTTTTGCAAATGTAGGGATTATTCAAACATTCTAAACTATTTAAAAAAAATTTAATTTGTTTTTGAAGAGAGCTTTCATAAAGTTAAAAATGCTGAAAAATTCATCTTCAAAAAAAAGTGGAAAATTGGAGATCAAGATGGTCTTTATTTCAAAATTGTAACCATTATATCAATATTTTTGATTTTCTAAGCTCCTTTTTTTAGAAAGTTAAAATTTAAATTTTTTATTTCTCGCCTATGGATTTTTGTTGAAGCCAAAAATCTCATCCCCAAAACTGTTTCATGTTCTTACATGATAATAAATATAATATATTAATTATTGTAAATACAGACTTTAGAGGTTTAAAGAAACTATAAATATTTCATGATAATAAAACCTGCTAATTAAAAATACACTATATCAAATAAAGTCAATGATTGATATCAAATGAGTAAAATTTGATAATACTTCGTGAGAAACCTTTTATTTCAACAACGAATAATCTTTCGAAACTCCTAAAATAATGCACACCGACGAGCCAAAAAAACTGGTACAATTTCATAATAATGTGTAGAGCCCTCGCTAGCAAGTGCATGTGCCACAACATGACGACCCATGAACTCAACTAAAGTTTGAAATAGTTCTTGTGATATCTGGAACCTTGAATCCTGCAGAGCTGCTCATATAACCATGAGATTACGAGGGAGTGGAGATGTTCTTTGAACAGTGCGTTGTAAGAAATCTCAGATATGTTCAATAATGTTCATGTCTAGGGATTTAGGCTGCCAGCTTACATGTTTAGGCGAGGCGTAAAGGTGTAAAGTGTAATTAAGAGTACACTAGTAGACCTTCGGCTCCGAAAACCAATATAGATGATGTTTCGTTGAATAGTTCACACGCTCACATTTGTTTATGGTGCAGTATTGAAATCTGAAACAATTTGCAGAAGGGTTGCACATCTCAAAAACAATTAACAAACTTATCAGAAGTTTGTTAATTGTTCATTTAATTGTTTCATTTAATGATTCTTCCCAGTCGTCATTGATCTCGTTCTTGCACGATCTTTTTCACACAATTCTGTCGAGATTTGATGTTTTACCAGCTTCTATATATTCACGGTACATTCAAGAAAGAGGTGTACGATAAAATACACATTTCATCACTATCTCGGAGATGCTATGTTCCATCTGTAGTACACCGACTTTCATACCACGTTCAAACTCATTTAAATCATTATAACCTGCCATTGTTGGAGCAGTAGGCAATCTAACATCTGTGCCAAGATGGAAAGTTTTGACTTGGCACCCACATTACGCAGCAAGGCTGTCCCCATGATCCTGGTGGCATAGAGGGCCTGGCGTCATGAATGCCCTTGACTAAGCGTGGCGTTGATTCTGCTGCTGAGTCTGGAGCTGAAGTCGTAGGCTAGAGCGAGGGCGTGAGGTGTGAGAACAATGGCAAGTCGTCCTTTAGGAAGGGATAAGTAGACTATGAGCAATATACATTGACGACAGCAGCGCAGCATTCTGATTATTTCCATATCTCTTTATTTGCATACGCATGACTATACCTGTTTTTTTTTTGGACTCTTTAGTGTGCGTATAAATAAGATTCGCTTCTCAAATATTTCCTGTATTTGGTAATATTACAAACACAAGAGATGAGAGCATGTAGATTGTATTTTCATCGCAATACACCAATATCACCGACCTGCTCATATTAATATAGTACTCAGTTCACTGCAGTTCCTTTTCACAGTTTTTGCTTGACTGATTGCACAACAACTGTGTAGATTGTATTTAGATGCCTAAAAATAAAATCTCATGTGACCGTATCTAAAAAGATTGTCGAGGAGAAACAAAAAAAAATTCAATTTTATTTAAAAAACTTAGAGGCTTTAAAGACGCAGAAAACATAAAATAATAATCTATGAGTTGAAAATAAATTAAAAGATAAGTTTGAAGAGACAATTACACAAAGTAAATAAAAGTAATTTTTTTAGTTATCCTTTTAGATATTGTTTCAAAACATTTAATTAATAAACAAAAGTAGAAACATATCAAAGGAAAATGTAATTACGAACGACGTTTCGCTCTGCATTTCAGAAAAATTTCCGGAATAAGAAAATTACTTCTTACGTCTGATATCGAATAAATTATTTTAGCGCAGACATTGTTTCATAATAATAGTTGTTTTGAGCAGGAAGATTAATATTTATGTGTTCTAACATTTTAAATATACAAACATTGAGCATATAATTTATATTCTCATCAACAACTGTTTCTTCTCAGTTGTTTTATATTGAAACAAATCATAGCAATTCAAAAGAAATTTTTTATTTAGTAGATTTTTATAAAATAATGGGAGAATATCTTGAAATAAATTTATTTACATAAGTGTAATTATGTATGCAGTAAAACGAAGTCATAGTAATATACAAAATATGATGATGTACGAAATTGAAACAAAGCAATCAAATGCAAGGACGCATATAATTTTGGAACATTCATAAGATTTATGTATTATCTCTGTCTCTCTCTCTCTGCCAGAAACAGACAATACTGAATATTTAAATAAAAAAGTGATAAATTGCTAAATTTACAGCTTGTAAATGTTACTTGTTTAATTTCTTACTGTAATATTTTTCATATCTTTGCCATTTTTGCCCTAATTTTGATTCTGATCACTGCACCTCAAATGCATAGTATTTAACTGAAAAGTTACTTGTAGGAAAATCATTCAAGACTTATGTTCGGTTTTTATTTGTTCATAAAAATGCAAACTTAAAAAAATTAATTTACTTAATTTTATTCTGAGGATTAATGGTATTTTGAGACTGTGGTTGCCCATGCTCTTGTACTTTTTCGCTTAGCAATCATTGAATAAATAAATAAAGTTTTAAAAGAACTATCTGATAACTTCTACTAGAAGAGATAGACTATTTTCGATGAGGGAGATGAAATTTAGGGGTTTAAGTGTTCAAATACGCACAAGTGAAATGCTACTGGTTTTCTCAAAAATGCGAAAAACATTGTAATTAAATTTGCTTGTAGATCAATTTATATTTTTTTCATAAAATCATTATAAATAACTTGCATTAATTGAAATGCGTTTTTTTTTTAAATTTTAAACGTTTATAAGAATTTTCCTTCAATTTTGTTTTTGACATCAAAGTCTATTAATCAATTGTCCTACAAATTTTTATTGTATTAAATCTTGTATTATTTCCAAAAAAAAATCCAACAATGTAATTTCATTTTCGTTATTGAAATATTTTAAGAAAATTGGAAGATATTTTAAGTCGTATTTAGATTAGAAAAGGACTTCAACTAGAAAGCAATCTTGTTCAGAAGATTTAAATTGACTCAAAATTTCAATTCGGTAATATTTATAATCTTTGTGATATTTTTAAATCTTGCCTTAGTTTTCTGAATATTGCATGATATTAAACTTAAATGCAAATTTGTGCGGTTATGAAATTTTTAAATACGAATTTAACTTTTGAACTTTTGTCTGTAAACACTTTTGTATTTTTAAAACGTTTTATTAGTATTCATCGTGCTCTACTTTTGCTAGTTCTAGTCGGTTTCTATACATTTCATTCATTGCAAATAAATTAGATATTATTCTATTATATCGACTTCTACTGTGCAATAGATAGCAGCATTTAAATTTCCAAATATTGGATATATTTAGTAAAACAAATTTATAATTTATTCATTATTTCTTCCATTGAGTCTACTCAATGGAACAAGGAACTATGAAATATATATTTATTCTCTTTGTCTGCATATAAATTATTTGTTTATCAGCAGAGTCTGGAAAAATAAATGCCGCATCTGATAACCTTACTTAAATTTGATTATTTTTCTTTTTATCTGCTTTTCAAGAATGCAATTTTGGCAAAAGTAGATTGAAGTAGGTCCGAACTGGCAGTCTGGGGACTTGTAGCAAAGTTATATAACCACAATACAAACCAAATTGCCTGTGCTCCGTAGACTTTATCTGATGTATAAAGCTTTCAATATGCAATTAAATTATTTTAATTTTCTATTATGCTTCAAATAAATATTTTAAAAAACGACGATACATCATTTAATGCTCAAATAAAAGTAGTAAGGCATTCATTCAACAAAAAGATAATATAGTTCAGGGAATTTTTCATTTTTTAAAATTACTCTTAACTTAAAAAAGTAAAAGTATCAGTTTCTTCATATAAAACGTTATTAAAACACATGAAACTGCAGAAATTTTGAAAACTTAAATGAACATTTCAATTCCTGAATTTCTCTGTCCAATTAAGTTTTAGAAATTAACTATCAAATATAAATCTGAAAAATAAATCGTCATAATTTCTGATTCATTACATGCGATTTATTTATTTAATAAAACTCCAATATCAAATCTGAATCGTTTTCAAGAACTTTTTTTATTTCATTTGCTACTGATTTTTTTTCTACATTTTAATGTGCACTTTTCCTATATTAGCTTAAATGCATCGGAAAGTAATCTAAACTGCCATAAACTTTTAAAATCATCTTGAAAAACTCTTTCATAAGCACAACCACTTCTACTTGGTAGGAGTGATTTGCTTCAAATAAAAGAAGAATATAAGTAAAATGGGGTTTTTTTCGTCATATAAAAGCTGGGAAAACGATAACAACTGAAGTGGGCACATCCTATCTTCTTCTGATTGATTGTAGAAAAAGTTTTTTCATCGCCGCATACATTTTCTTCATTCTTACTCATAAAGGACATTAAGTGCTCATCATTAATACCACGGAGAGATTTTTAACCAAACCTTCTTAACAAAAGGTGATAAAACTGCATTTTTCAGGCGAATACTTAACTGAAATAATGAAAATGTTGAGCATTAAGATAAGGAGTCTGGAAAATTTTCTTAATATGCTTTTAATTTGAAGATTAACCATTTTAAGAATAGAAAGGTAAAAAAAATATTATATTTGTTATGAGAATGAAATGGTAAGAAAAGAAAATGTTATAAATGAAAGAAATGATTATAAAGGAAGTGCAAAATGTCGTTAGACAAATTTAAAGAGGATAGAGAAAAATTAATTAAATTTAATGAATCATTCAATGTAAATAATTTTTATTAATGTGATTTCTTTATCCCCTAAAAGTTTTGATTTATTTTTCTATGCTGAAATTTTGCTTGTATTCTGCAAACATTCGTAAAGGAATTATTTTCTTATAGAACCTTCATAAGTTATCCTACTAAAATGCGAAAAAGAATAAATCTCATATAAAACCACCATAATTTCTTCTAGAATATTCGTAAAAGAATAAGTCTCGTATAAAACCTTCATAAGTTATTCTACTAATATTCATGAAAGAATAAGTCTCTTATAAAACCATCATAAAGTATTCTACTAACATTCATAAAAGAACAAATCGCATATATACCCCTCATAATTCATTCTACTAACATTCATAAAAGAACAAATCGCATATAAACCCCTCCTAATTCATTCTACAACATTCATAAAAGAATAAGTCTCGTATAAAATCCTCAATTATACTCATTATGTATTAAAATGTAGTTTAATACATAAATAATTATAAGATCTCCATAAATAAATAAAAATATAATTTTCAAATATTACAGACAGTAAACATTATTCTTAAATATGGCTTTCATGATTTATGATGGAAAAATAATAAATAATTAGTTTTGAATATGCAGAAAGGGGATTAATGAAAAATATTTAACATTATTATTGGCGTAGTTATATCTTCAAGTTATATATTTATTATCTCATTGACTCCTGACACAAGTAAAACTGCAACTTTAAAGAATAGATAATTTGCTGTATATCAGTTGCTTCTTGTATTTTATTCATTAACAGATATTTAACCATTCTTGTCATTTTTCCACAAATGTGTGATTCCCTATCATCACATTATATATTGAAAAGTGTGATTTACTATCATCGGATTATCTATATAAAAGTCGGATTCTTTATCATCAAATTACCTATTGAAAAGTCTGATTCACTATCATCAAATTATAAACTCAAAAATGTGATTCACTATCATCAAATTATAAACTCAAAAATGTGATTCAGTATCATAAAATTATATACTCAAGAGTACAATTCATTATAATCAAATTATATAATCAAAAGTGTGATTCACTATAATCAAATTATATACTCAAGAGTTTGATTCACTATAATCAAATTATATACTCAAGAGTTTGATTCACTATAATCAAATTACATACTCATGAGTGTGATTCACTATAATCAAATTATAAACTCAAAAATTTGATTCACTATCATAAAATTATATACTCAAGAGTTTGATTCACTATAATCAAATTATATACTAAAAAGTGTGATTTAAAATCATCAAATTATATGCTGAAAAGTGTGATTCACTATAATCAAATTATATGCTGAAAAGTGTGATTCACTATAATAAAATTATATACTCATGAGATTTCCAGATCGATCTCCAAATAGAGCTTCTTCACAGTAAATATGATTATTGAATTGCTCTAAATCAAATTGGAAAATTTTTAATATCATGCATCACATATCTTTGAGGTCATTTGACAACTATCAAGTTTAGCACTGGTATGGCTGGATTTTATTAAATAATAAAATCAAAAAGCCTGCGCAAACATTGAAATTGACGAACTGTTAAGAACTTTATATTACAAAGAAATGAGAAAATGTCAAATGTCTTAAACAAAAAAATACTGGAAAAAACAATAAATATGAACGAATAAATCACATTATGTAATTTCATCTCTGTAAGTGTGAGAAAATTGCTGCTGGGCACTGCACTGTTCACAAATGTTTCTTTTTTATAAATGCAGATTAAAACTAATTTGGCCGTTTGATGCCATTAGTTGCCAAGCAACGACTTCTTCCTTTAGAGACTTAAGTAAAAAAAAAACTTTTTCCCAACAGCTAGAAGTATATGATATGTTTGGTAAGTTTTTCCATTCTTGTCAGACCATTTGTTAAAAAAATATATAATATTTCATATATTGTCGCAGAGTTTTTTTTATCTTTTATATATTTTTGCAATTCAATACTACAATTCAAATACCTATTGTTCCTCCTTTTTGAAATTCATATAATAATTTAATTAATGCCAAATTTTTTATGCAAACTGTATACTTATGTTTTTATATGTTATCATAAATCATTTTATTCATAAGATAATAAAAATTGAAATTTTATTTTCATAATAATCCGGGAGACAAGAATATCATCAATTGAATATCAAATCACGACATTGTACAATTTAGAACTAATTTGAATTGCAACTATTGTAAATAATTATAGAGTTTTTAAAGCAAGAGTTATTAATACTAACTTGCAAATTGGTTATAATCAATACTAATAATTAATGTTATTATAAAAATAAGGTTAATCATTTTGATTCAGTAATGACCATAAAATAATAATAATAATTAACTATATTGATAACATATACATTCAAAGAATTAATATCTAATCAGATCAATACCATATGACATTGTGAGGAAAATTAGTTATTATTTATAGATATTATTTAATACATAAATAATTGAATACAACAAATTGTGAGTTTTCTTTCTTAGCAAAGTGTATAAATCCCTACATTTCGCAAATAAAATCTCAATCGGAGCTAACTTTTGTAAAACTTTCGTCAGAAACACTTCTTTTTCCAAAAAGAACGTGATAAAAATGGAATCTTTTTCTTCTTACATCTATTATCACAGAAAAAATATCAGTGCCCGAAATCTAGAGTCCGCTTTCATGCAAGTCTTTTTTTTTCTTTTTGTCATATACTTTTATCCTGACAGTGGAATGGAAGATATCCATTTCCTTTTGAAGTAGTATAGTACGGAAGTGAAATGAAGTGCTGCAGAAGCTAAGAGAAATTGCTGATTCAGGCAATTTGATCTTACTTACAATGACAATTACTGTAGTGGTGTAGAATTTTTGGAATATTAACTTTTTTCAATATTTTTGTCACTTTTTTATAATGTTTATATAAAAATTAAATAAAAACAACGCAACTTTTAAAAGGGTTCGTGTTGAATACCAGTGTCTTAGGAAATAAAATTAAAAAGTAAAATTTATTTTTTCAAATTTAAAATGAAGTTTCATTGTCAGATTATATTATTTTTCAACTTTAAAAGTTGCATTCATATAAATTCGAGATCATTTATTAAAATATTAAGGAAATTAACGAAAAAAACATTTTTATTGAAATAATTTATCTATAAATGAAAAATAATCAATTATTAAACGATAGATCATTTTTTTCATTATATTTATCTATACTTAACTAAGAGGTTATTTTTGATAAATATTTATAATTCTTAGAAATATTTAATTCATATATAATTGACAAAACACAAACATAAAATTCACAGCAATTATTCAAAAAATCATTTGAATGTTTGATAAATCATAATTGCGTCATCTTTTTTATAATTTTTACTAATTATTTTTTCTAGAAGGATAATATTTGGATTTATACTTCAATTAAGCAAAATAATATTTGATATAATGTGAAACTTTGATCAGAGAAAAACTAATGTTTTCCTCCTTGATTTACTTTAATAATTTTAAAGACTGGTTCATGCTGGAATGAAAAGGAAAGAAGTGTTTCTTTGATTTTCTGAGATTCGATCGGCTGGATACTTAGGTATTTAATCATTTGCAATAAAAAATATTTTATGAAAACTTTAGTTTTCATCCAGCAATATGAAAAAATACTAACTTGAAATTTAAAATTCAATTTAAGAGTGAACTATTTAACCAACTTAAAGTCAAGCGGAAACAACTGAAGACCAAATTTCTTTCATTTAAATGTGTGAACCACATAAAATGAAAAAAAGGAAACTGACGAAAGTAATGACTATTTCAATCACTATAATGTTTTTTTTTCATATTTTTCTATAAAATAAACCTTTCTCTGACATTTAAAAATGTTTAACTGTAAAAAAATTATTTTAATAATTGAAATTATTATACATAAAATAAGTACAAATTTATAAGACTTAATACACTTTTTTAACTTGGATTATAAACAATAATTTTTGGCATTTGGGAAAGGAAAAATTTAGTCATAGTCATTTATTTTTAAGTAAGTGAAATACCACTTGTTCGTGTAATACCACCAAAAATATAATTTGCCTATTTAATTAGTGTATTAAATTAATTAGGAACATTCGATTTTAACCAATAGGTTGAGAATTAAGTTCATTTGTTTCAAATTGTCCCTTAAAAAATAATGACCTCACTCACAATTCAATGCATAACCATTACAAAAATGAGACTGCAACGAGTATAAATGAAATAAAATTTAAAAACCTAATATATTCAGTTATATAGTAAAATTATTTTTTCACTAACAAATACTAATAGATTTACTTAAAATAAAAAAAAGCATAAGTATTTGAAACACTAAAATTAGAATCAGAACTATTGAAAAGTTTTAATAATTTTTCAGCTCTTAAACTGAAAAATTCAGTACTTTTAAACTCTAAATAAAATTATGGTTTGACTAGAGCTGGTAATGAAGTCTCTATTAAAATTTTACAATTTAAATAATAGCATTTTTGATCAATATTAGAGTTTTAAAAGTACTGCATTGTAGAATGAAAACATCTACAGATGAATTAAGTTTGAAAGAAGAAAAAATTGTTCTAAGAATAGAAGACAGAATAGAATGAGAAGGTCAGTATTTGAATAATTTGAAATTGGTCATGTGATAATAGATGTCGATTATTGCATTATAGAAATCACCACTTTTAATAGATAATTTCTGTGAATCTGGAAATATGAGAACAACATCGCAATTTTAATATTATCAGACATAATAGTTATCCTTATAGAAAGATTTCTTTTTCCTTTATTAAAAATAATACATTTATGAAATGTTATTTTTATTAAGAATCAGAATAATGAAATTTGCATCATTAGAGATACATATTAAGGTATATAATTATACATTAGTGTATAAAAAACAATTTATTATGCAAATAATGCAATTGAAAATATGGATGATTGAGTGAAATAATTTCCTAAGTTATCCAATGCAATAACTTATGCAATAAATAGCCGAATAAATTAGGCAACATAAAAATGAAGCTCAGGGGATAATTATTGCATCGATTATAGTAATTAATCTATTTCTTGCTAAACTCAAACTAGATTTAATTGGTAATAAGATATTGAATACTTTGTATTCTCATTCATAACGTACTAATTTTATCTTCTTTCAACCAAAAAAACTCTACCGAGAAATGGATATTATGTTAATTATTTAAAGATAATGTTTTATTTACAGGATTTGATTTCTTTCACCAATGTAAAGTAGAATTTTGTTTTATTGCCTGTTGCATGATAGGATGTTTTGAAATTCTATTCAGCTGTGCTACTGTTGTTAAAAATTTTAATACAATAATACATTGGGTATCGAAATATCAGTTATTTGTTAATTTAAATTAAATGTATTACTATATCACAGACTGCAATAGTTGCAGAGTTAGAAAATATTTAATTTGAGATTAAAAATTAGAAAATAATTAACATAAAAACTTAATATTTAATACACCATTAATATTTTTTTTTAAAAAAATTGCTTTAAAGGAAACATTATTACATGTTTGCACTGCTTTCATAATTATTCAAATCGTTAAAAAATCTATGAAATATATTTTATATTTGTTGATTGCCGGACATAAAAAGAAGGAGGGCTAGAAATAAAACATCGTATATCTTGTAGAAGTTTCTGGAACGATGGATAATTCATTTGGCTGAATCGATTTTTGTAATCGATTCATCAAACTTCCTACATGGATTGTTTGTGAATCATTTATTATTTTATTTTCACTTATAAGCCATATGGTAATTTATTCTTAAGAATTGCAAATTTTATATTTCAATCTTTTAATTTGTGCAAATAATTAATTTTTGCACTGTAAATAAAAATAAGAATTATTATCTACACCTTTGTTATCCTAGAGTAAAAAAAGAAAAAAAGTTATAAAATGTCTTTGCTTATGATAATATTATTGGATTCAAATGATTAAGGAATTTTTAAGAAAGTAGTTATTTCTAGTAAATAATTTCTTCCAATAAATTCATGATATATTATTTAATCCTAGTTTAGAAAGTTAAAATTACTCTCCATTTTGTGCTTTCATAAACTAAATTTACAAATATATATTTATTTAAAATTTTTAATCTGCAATATGACTAATATGCATGAAAGAAGTATTGACTCATGCTATTTTTTATTTGAAACAAATAAAAATTATTTTTAAAGAATTAATTCAGTCGATTATAAAACAAGTTTATTTTCTCTGTAAACCCACCATTTTTATAGCAAACATATTTTTGAAAAATGTTAAAAATTTTTTAAATGTATTTACTTACATACTTGTGTATATGTTGCCTTCTTTAAATGCCAACGACTATTTGCTTGCTCCAAAATGTCGTATGTTTTTATAAACTGTAATTTTCTATAATATTTCCTTAATTCCCAGTCATTTTAAGGTAGATTTGCTAATGTAAGTAAATTTCTTGAAAAAATAGAGAGCATTTCAAGCCCAATGTGATAAAAGTTTTATGAGTTAGGATTTAGAGAAAATAGAAGTGGTTGAATTTAGTATCATAGCTTATCTAGAGTCGATGCATGGATTCTGTCACAATACATTAGTAAATGATTTGTAAAATCTCGACATGAGAAAATGAAATTGAAAGAAAATAATTTCAATTATGTGATCCATATTGAAAATGTGCTTGTATGGAGAAAACGTTTATTTGTCTATTGAAAATTCATTAACTACAAATATCCATTTAATTTTAATGCTGTACACCTTCATGAGAAAACTCTTTGTCTATATATATTTGTTAATTTAGATCAAATTCTTCAGTTAATTGTTAAATTGCAATAAAATGTGTCATATATTTATTGGGTTTTGCTTTAAGAAATTTCATTTGAATAAAAATATTAGACCATGAAATTTTCACAAAGCAGTAAATAATCAGTCTAAAAACTTTTTTAAAAATTCAATTATTTATTGTTTTTACATATTTAGTTGCTTTCTGAAAATGAACTATTTAGGGAATATAGCTCAAATGTGTGTAAGTGTCACTGCATAATAAGAACCTATCGAGTAATATAGTTTTAAATACAGGACTTTTCAGAATATCCTTGCAATATATTAAGAAACTGTATAATACATATAATTTTTCATACATATTTATTTTTTTTATTTTAAAAGCTATACATTATAAGTGTTTAGTATTGATACATGGTATTCAATCTCTGTACCATGTTTGTTAAAACATAATTTGATTGATATATTTTAATTTCGAAATTTCAAAATACATTTTATATTTAAATGTATTTTATGTATTGTATAATTAATATAAAATACATTAAATATATAACACATTAAATGTAATGTATTGTATATTTAAATATTTCTTAAAAATTTAAGATAGGAAAAATCTAAGTAGCACAACTTTAATAAAAATTTTAAATATTATTTTTAAAGGATATTTTCAGATATTCCTGGAATCATGACTATTACATAACACATTTGTGTATGATTTGCACATCCATTGACCAACATATAACAATTGTCTAATGTTAATTAGAGAATATTGTAATTATTTTCTTTTAAAAGCTATGCGGCACTAAAGCAGTTAAAATACTGAAATATAAGTGAGTCGATGGAAGAAGCCTATGTTTTCTCATAAAAAATGATTTATTCTTGAATGTATCTAATGAGAAAATGATTTCTAGACCAAACTAACTACTCATTTTTACCTTGGTTAATATTTTGGTTCTGTCTGGTGAATTGAGATCAAGTGAAAATAGGACTAAGAAATATAAATAAATAAACAACACTACTTGTTAAAAGTTTATTTTTATGCTTAGGATATTTTGGAAATCAAACCATTTGTAAAACAGTATTTAACAATAAAGTGGTTCAATTCCTAATATTTTTAAACCGCAAATTACTTTTCATTAAAAAGCAAAAACTTACAGAAAAACAATCATATACATGTATGTATTTTTTTATCTTTCTGCTTATAAATAAAGTATACATTTCAACATTGTTGATTAATATATTTTATAGAGCTTTATTTCAAGCAAACGAAGTAAAAATATATTTATATTAGAGATGCGCAGCTGAATACTAAATCAATTCATACATAATAATTTAAATGAATCTATTGGAAAAATCATCTCTCAAAAATAATTTATCCTGAAATTCAGAACATCAAATAATTTAAATACCAAAACAAAATTTCTTAAATCTGTTACTAGACGCCATGGTTCTGTGCTTTAACATGTATATTATCAAAACAAAATGAATTATGCTTAAAAAATTGGATTTTCAAGCATACTTTAAGCAACTACATGTATCTAAAACTTATATTCATTATATAAATGAAAGAGCATTTATTGAAATGAGGAGCAGTGTAATTACTTTTTCAGGTACTGGAACGGACTACATTAAACCCATTTTTGTCTGAAGCAACTGGTCGACAGTTTACAAAAATCCTTGTTTCTCATCTTGCTTATTCATTCCATCACAGCTAGCCAATTACTCAACTTTTAGCACAGTCAATAAGTTCTCATATGTTCGTAAAATTCAATTCAACCTTTTAAATAGTTTTATAAATTTTTATCTGCATCACAAAATCTTTAAATATATTTTAAATAACTGAAAGAAAAGAAATATGTGTGATTAATTAACTGTTTTAGGGAAATGTTTTGGAATCAAATGTTTAAGGGAGGATTTGTAGCTGATATACAGTATATGTCAGATGCAAAAAAAAGATGTTTTCAATATACGTATGATAAAGGAATCAAGCTTTGAAAGCACATGATTACAAATTTCAATCAATTACTAAAAACAGGAAAAATTATTCCTAAGATATGCATAAAAACATCGAAAGAAACATATTAACTTTTGTGCAATACACTATGCTTCAAAATATGTAAACCAATTTGTATAGCAGGTAATCAGAGCATATTAGTATTATGGTGAATTCCTCCATACTGAACCTAAAGCACTATACAAGTGTGCTTATAGGCATGCAAAATTAATAAATATGTAATAAAATTTAAAAACAAAAGCAACATTTTTACTTTCTCGTGTACACTGTATACATTGCATGTATGTGATTGTTGCTCAAAATACGTAGATTTTAATTAAAGTATGAATGAAATCTAGATGTAGTAATTTTGGCTGCATTTCTGAGTGCAAGAGAACTGAAAAAAATAATATGTAAAAATATTAGAGTCTAATCTTACTCATGTGAACAAAGAAATTTTTTTATTTTAGTTACTTTTTATTAAATAATAGTAATTAATATAGATAATTTATCAAAAAAATATATTGTTTTTCGGAAGAACTAAACTAACATTCTTCACCTTTACGTGAAAAATACTGAAATCCTTGCATTTTACTGATTGAGTTTTTGCATGTTGGTTTAGCTTCCTTTACAAACTGCTAAAATTCTATTTTAAAGTATTAAAACATGTAAAAGTATTAATTATAAAAAAATAATAAAGTGTTAAATTCAATTATTGAATTAATATTAGAAAAATCTTTATTACCCTTCAGTGTCAGCCATTACAAGTTTAAAAAAATGTATTTAACTTCGGTGGATGAGTAAAAAAATATTTTATTCCCGATTGAAAAATTGAACAAGATACATATAAAAATAATGAGTGTGTGAATTAATAGTGGGATTTGAAAAAAAATGAAGAGAATTTCGTGGTTCCATATGTTGGCTCAAAACCAAAATATCCCCATATAAAATGTTATAAACTTCCTTAATATTGAATTATGATTTGTAAAAACTGTATTAACTTCAAGTGTCATGCAATACAAGTTTTAAAAAATGTATTTAAACCTAAGTGGACAAATGAAAAATATTTTACTAACGATTGAAAATTTGAAATGAATACATATATAGGCAGAGTGTGAACAAATTAAAAAAAAAACATAATTAACAGGAATTAAAAAACTAAAAGAACTGGAAAAATAAAATTTGGCATAATGTTGTAGTGTAGAAATTGTAGGTCATATCAGACATTGAACCCCTAAGATGTTGATTGTTTGTTAACCAGTACATTAGCATATATGTAAATGCAATAGAACGAAAATACCACAAATTGGATAAATATAATTGAGTGTTTGATGATGTAATTTTATGTCTAATTTTATTTTTAGGGCGTTGAAAACAAAAATGGTTTCAATGTAAATTTGGACTTTCCATACAGTATTATAAAAGTTTATGTGCGAGATTCTAAAATTAATAATACAAGAACTCATGTCGTTGACACTCTTATACGAAGTACTCGATTTTTATGTGGGCAGTAGAGAGAGATCACCTTTTTATTTGATATTGAGCGAGGAAGTTTGGGGGGGGGGGGGGGAATGCAACCACTGGTTTATGAACTTGACTTTAAAAATGATAAATTACTAACATGATACTTTTAGAAGAAAAATCCTCTTTATTTCGAAAATCGGAGGACACAAATGCAAATCAATAAAGGAGTTTTTATTGTTTGACAACAAATTCCCTTCTCGCCCTTGCGCTTGCTTTAGGATGGGTGAAATTCATCAAAATATAGATGAGAAAAGATGACAGGAGGAGTTGTTTACATTTAACAATAAAAAAAACTCTGATTACTTGCGAAAGGAATTAAAAGCAGGCGGGGAGAAGCGACATGATATTCACATACACGTGAACCAAAATTTAGCCAGAAAGTATCTAAAAGGGCAAATATCAAGGTTAAAGAAAGACTCAGAATTCTAGAAATGCACTCATCATTCCGCGTCTCTCCCCTTAATGACATATAATCATTAAAAAGTGGTCGAGTAAATCAAATTCTTAAAAAAACGACCAGTATTCAATTATAAAATATGATTATTTTTTCGATATTGCGAAAACACATGTCAATTTATTTAGGTTATAAAAATATCTAAAAGGGGGATTTCAAGCTTTGAATTCACAAATAAATATATATCCAATACAAAATCATATTATGTATAATAAATACACTCAATTATAATTGTAAATATAATAAAAATGTCTTTCTATATATTTTTTTCTTCATTAAACGCACCTTCTTGAACGTATGAGAACTTATTGACCATAAGAGAGTAAAGAATTTCTCTCAAAGAATCTTGATTATTTTTGTTATGAAAAAATATAGATCTTCCCCAATTCGTAGATGATAAGATGTCGATATATTAAAATATTTGGCAATAATGAGATTTTTAATAGAATGGTTGGTTCTTGATGTGTCTTCAATTGGGGTGATATGTATACTAGGATCCAATACTCAAACTTGGCAGTTTGGGAATAAAGAGCTTGCTCTGAAATAGAACAATAAATGCATAATTAGACACTAAATATATAATTTAGTAAACAGTAGATTCATTTCAGAAATTGCTTACACTTAATTTTATTTAAATCGGTCAACATATAATGTCAAGACATTAAAGTGTGTAATTTTAAAAAAAATTACAAACGTATGAAATGTGTATATGAAATTTTCTAATAAAAATCAGTCCCATGATATAAAAAAGCTATTGAAAATGTTGTGACTCTAAGTTCTCAATAACATGATATTGTAACATGCATTTTTTTAATTGTCTCCTTCGTCTTTTTGTTATTTGTCTCATAAAAACGCAGAAGTATCTCTAAATTATCAATGTTGTGCTATTGTAACTTCCGTTTTAAACTAAACAGAATTTAAATACAACTTTTAGTGCATTTAAAATTATGGAAAATAGATCACTCTATAAAATATTTAAAACAAGGAAAACTATTTGAGTTTTAAAGCAACACTGTAATCTAGTAGATGGAAATAGAAGCAAAAAGTATTTTTTTTAAAAAAAAGTTCAAAATTAGGATATTTAATTACTACTCTTGAGTTAAATTTAAGATTTTTATACTACTCTTGAATTGATATCCTTAAGACGATACTTTTTACATTTTGAAACATTTTGAAATTCATTTTTGTACCATAATATTATAAAGAAAAAAAGCAAAATTCAGGCTAATTTTTAATTAATTTAAATCCCAAGTAAAATTTTATGAATTAACTCTGAATGGCACATTCTCAGTTTCTAAGATATTCACGTAAACGTGTTACAAGATTTACACGATTTGATTAACTACACGTGATGGTAGTTTATCGAATAATTTAATTGTATTATACCTACACACATCCATCATTACTTTATTATTGAAATAGATGCATAAATATATTAAAGTGTAAATTCTACTAATGATTCTGTTTATTCGATTTGTATATTTAGAGAAATAAAAGCTGATGATTCAGTAAAAGTTTGACATATTTAAGTACATAATATGAAATTAATCAAGAATGCAATCATAATGAAATGCAATTAAAAATAAATTTTTATGGTTTTTATCTGATAAAAGATGCATTGTATTTAGAGAGTCCTAAAACTGCTACTACTAAAATGCATAAAAACGTACCGAAATTAGAAAAAAATTAAGTTTAATGCAAAAAAGAATTTTAAAAATAGAAAGGACAAATATGACTTGAAGACTTTCTCATTGGTCACACTCAGGCAAGTATAATCCGTGAAAGTGCCAAGCACAAAGTTATTCACATTGCCCTTTGGTAATGCACGGTATAATAAACTCTTTAATTGACCTTCGCGTAATTTTATTTAATTAATATCCGGAAGAAAATTCTTTTTAGAATCAACAACCCGGAATCCAAAAAGAAAATTCCAACAAGATAATTCTAAAAATATTTCTAAAGTTTGCAAATAGTGGGAAAATGCAAAGGTAGCTAGTTTGAATCTCTGCCTAGGATGATTCTTGAGAAAGTTTTCATCCTGAATTCACCATTCCTTCCTTTTTGATTCTTTTTAGATTTTTTCCTTCTTCGGTTAGTATACAATATAATATTCTTGTAAAATGGTATTTCAATGGCTTTTTTCAAAGATAATCCAGCTTTCGTATTGCTCTAAATTTGATAAAAACAAAAGTACAGGCCAAAAAATATATATTTAAAAACGCATGAATATTTTAAACTCTATAACTTATGTGAAAATAATTTAAAATTAAAATTAAATCTAAATATGTTCAATTCAAATGTTTCAAATTTTAAAATACAATTTTAAAAAATATTATTTAACATTTGAAAACATTATAGAAACAAAATGCATTGGTTTCAATTATAATAGTTTTTAAATATATTATCATTCAATTTTAAAGAGTTTACAGCATAGACAAATTATATTTAACATGCATCAGAATTATGACAGGCAAAAATAAGTTAATGTGAACCTGTTTTAAAATCAAATCAAATGTTAATAATTTCATTTAGTTATTTCTTTTACATTTCTAATAAACTGCTTTTTATTATGTTGTTAGTTGATATGTGAAGTCTTCTAAATTCTTTATTCAGAGGACCTTGAAAATAATTTGGGTAAAAATTTTAATGAAATTGAGCATAATAAATATTTGCGACTTGTAAACGTCCCCACTGATGGCTGTTTCCTAACATATGATGTTGTTTTCTATAAAGACTGAATGTTCGTATTCCTATTCCTATTCCTATTCCATTCGTATTTCCTATATTTTAATTTAAAAAAATGATAAAATTTTTGAAATTCATGATAAAAACATTTTTTACATTTAATTGCGTAGTAAAAAATCAATTTTTAAAATCCCTTCCATTATTATTATTTTCTTAATTTTATTATTTGCTAAATTCCAAAATTAATCCTTTTATTATTTAACTTAATAGTGATTATTTTTGTTTTTCAATTTCGTTAGGGGCTGCTCCTGCAGTTTTGGGCTAAAACAGAATAAAACTATGGGACTAATAGAAATTAAATTCCTGAAAATATTAAAATAATCCAATTGATTCGCTTCTCATGGAATTAATATATCATAATTTATAATAGCCGTTTGAGATTGTTTTCTTGCATTTATTCTTTAAAGAATAAATGCAAGAAACAGCCTTTAAATGCTGTTTTCTTTTAAACTACATTTAAGCACTCCCAAAGATTTTTAGCCAATCAAATCCTTGAACTTTGAGGCATCTCTGAAATTCATGCATCATAATTTTTTCCCGAAAAATTGAAATGATTTATTGCCTGACACGCGTTTATAAGGAAAAAAAATGATTGATGTATTTTCGTCGAACCGTTAGGGATAAAATGCCAAGAAGTTTGCATTTGGTGTCAAATATTTCCTAATTTTTTTCAAAATATTGATTCAGTAATACCCATTAGTGACTAGCCGAAATATTTGGTGAATGAACTAAAAATTTAAAAGAAAATCCATACAAAAAATCAAAATATTTTCAAGAGTTTGTGAAATTATTTTTCTTTCATAAAATGTAATAGAGTTACAATAAAGCAGAATTATTTGTATTAAAACCTATATTACATAACTATGAAACACCCCCTCCTGAAACCTTAATATTTTGTAACATAATACGATATTTTAAAATATATATATCGGCATAGAAATATATTTTAATAAATTCGTGGTAGGAGATAAAGACTTTTCAATTTTTAATTTCAATTTATTCCGACCCTGGAGGCATAATCTGTGCTAGAAGCGATCATAAAAGAAGCATCAGTCTAAATCACGACACGAGAGCTAAAAAGCTATTGTGTCTTTATAGAAAATCTCAATTTTCCCCATAGTGATTTTATACTATTTGGTTCCGATAGAGATTTCCTTAACAAGTATCTGTTTAGGTAAAGGAATTTTAATTATCTTTTAAATAATGTAGTAAGCAAGTAAGGATTTTTATCCCTTCAACGAAAGCCGAGAATCTGAAAAATTAAGAATTTTCATGAATGCATTAGTTTTTGCATTAGTTAAATAGAAAGGTGGAAGAAAAGATGGAATTGAATCATGAAATACGAGAACATTTTAAAGTGAAGTTAATAATTGAATAAAAATTAGTAAATTTATTAATTTTTAAATAATAATTTTTTAAGAAGTTCTTTTATAATTAATTTTTAAAAAGATACATTGATAGTAAACATTTTGGTTTCTAAAACGACTTTCTTATATATCATTATATTTTGAATTTTTAAAAATTCTATTTAAATATTTTTCTTCTTGAAAAGATTTTTTTTTTCAATTTACCGACAAAAATAATCACAATTATTGAAAATCTTAATCTAAACTCTTTTTATCTGTCCTTTATATTTAATTTTTAAGTGTAATTAAAGCTGCTTTTAAAATTATGCTCTTCTACCTCTGCAGCACTTCATTATTGCTATTACTCTAAGTAATATTTATTATACAGTTAAGAAATTAATATTTAGCTTCCTAAATCCCTCTACATTCCTTCCAAGGAAGTTTAATTCGAGCTTAATTTGTTGACTATGGTTTTCCGAAATTACAAACACAAAATAATTCACCCTGCGAATGATTTTAGAATTTTTCTAAACGCAAAGGAAGTCGTCAATTAAAACGAAACAAAGCTTTCAAGACTATAGTATATCGAATATATTCCAAGTAAAAGATTCAAAGGCCTATTTCGCTAATGGTCTTAACATTTTTTTTTTAAAACTAGAATCATTATTTTATTCAGAAAACTCCATTATAAAAAATTGTTTGTTGTTTTTAGAAACTGTTGATAAATTGTTTTTTGCATTATTCATCATCATGAAGAATAACAACTCAGCACTGACAGAATAGCAAAAGGGTGGTTTCTATTAAATTGTAATTTTTTTAAAACTTCCTCTAGATTCAAGAAGGTCTTTTAAAAGTATTTGAAATCTTGAAATTATTATTCAAACATTTTGTTACAAAGTATTTCTTGAATTAAAAAAGAATTTAGAATATGTTTAGAAATTTTAGGTGTTAATTTTTAGTTTCTGCATTTTTTTTAATTTCATGCTTTTTTTAAAAAAAGAATTTTATCATCCATTTTTCATTCACTTCCTGCTGTACTAAAACTCTGAAATTTGTGCCTGATGATAGTCTAATCATGTATAGTCAGTGAATGAATTTTATTTAGTAAAATTACTGCCTTTTTCAAACTTGGAAACATTTATTAGATTTTTTTAATTCATAAAAATAAACTACAAAATATAATAAGGAATATAATAAGTTAAATACTGAAGTAAAAGATTTAACATATGCTTTTTGTTAAAGTCTGAAAAAGTATAAACTCTGTTTTATAAATTTCTGGATAATTTCTTCAAAACCAGTAAAAAATGTGAAAATTAGGGGCGTTAAAACGATGTAATAAGGGAGCTGAAGCAATAATAAACTAAGTAGAATATGACAATAAGTAGATTTTCAAACAATTATTAATATATATTTTTTATATTGTTGCGTTTTTATGCTTAGCGGGTTCGGATTGAATGGACTTTATT
>JAOUZG010019159.1:313168-325435 GCA_026289955.1 Argiope argentata
TCCTCTTATATACGCGGGAGAAAGCGCCGGGAGAAAACGCGGTTCAATCAGAATTGACTCGGGCTTACCAGAACATTCTTCCCGCCAAGTCAACCCGGCTGGCGCGGTGCATCCCGTGAAGCGCAGCCGACGTTTTCACCTTTGGCGTGCGTTTTGCTCGCTCGTAACAATATAAATAAATTTATGTCTAAGCAAATAGTTTTTTTCTGCCTTTCAAATTGCTAAAATATTTTTAACTTTCTTTTTTAATTAAAAATAAATGCTTTCTGATTTTTGTATTATAACAAAATAAGCTGAAGTCAACTTTAAGAAAAAAAATCAAATATCTATACAATTTTTTTTATTGTTTAAGATAAACTTGGACAAAATGGAATAGATTAAACTTTGAGATTCATATGTTTGTATAACCCATGGAAAGCAATACTCTTAATCCTTGATTAAGTTGCAATAATGTAATCTGAATGTGCTTTATATATACATATCGAATTAGTATAAACCATAGTACCTTTTTCTTGGTTCCATTTAAATATTCTTTGTAAAGTTCTGATCTGAGATATCTGGCGTAGCTGTCATTTTTCATGAGTAAGTAAAGATGAGACTATAAATAAAGAAGCCTTTTTAGAATTCAAAAACATATTAGCAATTGCATATGTTTTATGACGGGCAATTAAACATTTAAACAATGTAGTTATGTGTTTAAAAGGCTACACATAATTATATATATATATATTATAGAATATTTTTTATTTAAATTATTACTGCATATTTCTATATGGACCGAAAAATCAAGGAGAATATAATATTTAAAGTATGTGCTAATTGTAAAATGCTAAAAAGTGGAAAAAAGCTCACTGCACATAACACCTAGAATATAACAGTACATTACTATTCTATGGTACCACCTATATCGATACTATTACAGAAAAGTCCGTCTAATGATTATACGATAAATTATCCAACAGGGTTAGCTGAGAATAAAACTGGTTCAATGATTTCATACATTCAAAAATGCGAACCACTGAAACGAAATGCTCTTTCAGAAATTAACAGAACATCAGCAGCAAATCGTTACCAAACAATCGTAACTGGATAAACCGCACTGAAAGAACACACTGGTGATCAGAAACCTAAAGATAAAATCTGCCTTACTACTCGCTTGACTCAAAACAGAAAGACTCTTAATGTTTATTTTCATATTTTCCATGACAGGCCATCGAATAGTTGCGGTGAAATGGCGGAGCTTGAATGTTAAAAAGTATATTGGCGAAATCATCGAGTTTCCTGGTTCTCACTATTCTCACCAAATTCTTTATCAAGCTGCCAGTTTTCATCACTTTGTTTGTTTCATAGACTAGAACATACAACTGGTATCTATTCAGTATCCCTTTATTTACCGTTTTTGAAAACTTTCTTCTGCATTAGAAAGTAAACTATACAGTGGAAACAATATTACAAACTCGTAAAAATAACGTGTGAAGATTTATTATGAAATATAAAAACTGAGCAACTGTAGTTTCATACCTCCGTTTCTTTAAATATAGTATCAATTAAAAAATTAAAACAAAATAAAAAAAAATGTTTTGAAGATGGTATCATGATAATAATAATGACTTTCTAACGAGTAAGTTATTAGTTATGGAAAGGAAAAGTAAGTATTTCTCTGAAAATCAAAAAGGTGTGCTTACAGCAGCCGCATCGAATGCCCATCGGTCGGGTTTTTCTACATTCTTCTTTGTGACGTCATAACTCCTGGAATCAATGTTGACTGGAGTGTTGGCATCAGCTTCTAAAAATTCGCTGAAAAAGTGAATTTAACTGTTATTTCTGCCACTCAATTGCGTGAAATTAAATAGCGCATTTGTTGAGTCATAAGATAATAATTCTGCTGAATATATAAACATTATTAAATTAAAAAAAGTATTATTTGTCATGTTTCTTTCTGAAAACTAGGATATTCAATCCAAGTATAACAATAAGTAGAGAACGGAAATCGACAGCGAAAAGCCTTTCATATAATAAATACTTTAATTAGAAAAAAATAAATAAATGCAATTTATAAGAAATTTAAAAAAATATTTTTCATCTAATGAATATTAATTACTGACAGATATTAAAAAAGTTTTATATTATATCTCTCTTAAAATATATTTTGTAAAATATACTCGAAAAAAACATATCAGATATATGCAATAACATTCATAAAATGAATTTAAATACCATCGTAATTATGTGCGCTTAACTTAGAACTTACTTCCAGATTTCACGTACTTTCTCTTCCACCTCGGTAGCATGGACTTGCTTTAATTCTTGCACGGCATCGTAAAACCTGAAATTAAAATTACAATTTTATTGCAAAAATTTATTCCAAAAAAATGAATGGGGAAAAAAACTGTAAAAATTCAACAGAAACGAAATTAATAAATTAATAAAAATACAGGAAACTAAGTGAAAATAGAATTAACCTAGATATTAAATATTCGAAAAACTTGTTTTTTAAAGGGAATTTTTTAAAATGATTTTCAGTTTGAGATCAATTTAACACATCAATTTAAAACACCCGAAAATAGAATATACATTTTGGATGGCTTTTTTCAAGTACGGAAACTACAATTTGACTTATAACTACAATTAGTCACTTAATCCCGTACTGATATTTTGATAATTAAAATATATACTCTGTGTATCATATACAAGATATAACAAACGGATGTATTTATTCAATACATTAAAAATTCAATTTTTAATGCAAGAAACAAAATTATCGTTTAATATTGGATAAATAAATAATATAAATTTAATTTTAAAAGGCAACGAAAATGAAAATTCGTCTTCGAATTTGAAGCTCAAAAACACTTTCTTTGTCTTTATTAGTGTCAGAAACATACGGTGAAATGTTAACTAAAATATTTATTAATTTCTTTTATGAGAAACCAAATTAGCCATTTAATATAGGTAAAAAAATTCGAAACAGATTGTATTTAGTATTGTATTTGCACAATAATATTTTATAGAATAGGGATGATTACAAATTATGCAACTAAAGCAATAAAAAATATCTTAAAGAAATATTTTAATTAATTACTCTTATTTAATTAATTACTCTTATTTAATTAATTATTCTTATTCTTATTATTAATTATTCTTAGAATTATTTAATTAATAATTATTATTTATTTTAATTATTCTTATTTGCTTAGTAATGGATATACAATAATTCCTATACTATCTTGTACAATAATTCCTATATTTTTATTTAATTTTATTTATATAATTTAAAAAAAATCTTAAAATCTTTATTAAATGAGGACTTTATTCCAAAGAAGAACGAAAAAAACAAATTAACTAAATTTGACAACTCTGCGCCTGGCTAATTTTGTTTTAGTGAATTAAGAAGATTGTTTAACCATTTATATCGCGATTTACAAATAGAATCAAGCCCAAAAACATTATCGTGTTAAAACAATAAAGCGTTTTTAGCTCGCTTATTTACTCTAAAAACTTCTCGCATGATGGTTAAGAAAAAATCCAGTATTAGTGTATAAAAATAATTTTTTTCGAAATTTTTCTCAGAGTTGTATGCATTTAGTAACTACCTAAATATTAATTATTTTCATCATCATCATCAACATAACTACCCAATAATTCCAATATTCAATTATTACAATATATGATTATTAAACTTTATTTCACTGACAGAACTGGGCAATGTTTTTCTTAAATACTGCGCAAAATGCTCTCGTTAAAAAGCGACAGCTATTTCTCTCTGCATACAGTGCTTCTTGCGCAATAATGTTTTTTTAGATCCTCATTGAATCTTTATCTACTACGTTTTTCACGACGTCCGAATCGTTCACTAAGTTGTGCGCAATTGTTGCTACGTTGGTATGCTTACTTGCAATAATTCAAGATTGAGGATAGCCATACTAGACGCTACGATACATCCGAAGACGCATAGAATAAACAATAAATATGAATAAATGGACCGCCTCAACAGCAACACTGTTGGGAACTATGGTTGAGTCATCACTGGCAATTGTACAGCACTTACCGCAGAATGTACACCCCCTCATCTCTGATTGGAGAACACTCCCTAATAATTGCGTACCTACAGGGTGGTAAGATCCAACCACCATGCTGGAAGCATCTTACCCTCATTTCGAGTGTCCTCCCAGGTGGGATTTCTCTTAACCGTATATTAGCTTTTCTCATGTTGCCTTTTTGCAACAAGCATTCAGATTTCCTTTTATTTTAAAGCTAAATTTAATTCAATGCTTTGTCAATTAATGTAGTTGCAAACATTATTAAAAATGCTGAGGAAAGAGCTTATTGCACTCCCAAAAAATCCATTATTTCATAGGAAGGAAGCAATAAAGATTAAGATGTAGACGTCAAAGTGAAGTTTAATCGAAGATAATCTTTTTTAGTCATCGAGAAATATCTAAAAACCCACTAACAAAAACTTATCAATGTTTAACAAGTGTTAATTGAAATTTATGTGGAAGATATTTTAATAGTGTGTCAAGTCATGTTTTGAGTCAAGGATGCAGTGACTTAGGTCAAACGTGACATTATTTTTGAGGTTGTCAATAAATTGACTGAAAGAAAACTTGTGAGATACCTTCACAGGTTGGTATTATTAAAATTTTTAGTATACTCTTCGCTTGAAGAATTGACAGAAATTGATACGAACAGAATGTCTTTTATTTAAGCTAATTTATATCTATAAACGATATATTTGCCCGGATACCGTAGATACGCACATAAAAAACATTTATGTGCGTATCTACGGTATCCGGACAAATATATCGTACCTACTGCCTTCAGATATTAGACATTTGCAATAAATAAAGAAACATCGAGGTAAAAATGTTAAATGTTGCGAAAGAAGTATTTCTATTCAATGTTTTACATTGTTGAAGGTTAGAGTTATAATGAAAAAAATATTCATGAATGTAGTTAATATTTCACCAAATTTTTTTTAAAAAAAACTATTGAATTGCATCATTAATTGTTTTTCTAAACATTTTTAAAGCAATTGACAAAAAAAAATTAGAAATTGCCTGTGGCTTGAAACGATTTAGTGTATCATTTTGGATAATAACAGAAATAAATCCAGATCCACAGAAAAAATTGGATAGTCACAGAATAATTTAGAAATAAAAAAAAAAACTTTTAATTTTCTCAAAAAATATTTTAGAATTTAAATATAATGTTTAAGACCCTTATTCGAAAACTACTTCTTATTTTAAGTTGAATTCATTAAAATATTTTTTCACTGCATCATTTATTTTCAATAATAATTCTTTTTTACATATATTTTTTTGAAGCGCTAGGGTTGAAGTCTCATTATAAGGCTTCAAAATATTTCGTCCATCTGAGGAGTAATCACAAAGTAGAGTATAAAAATTATTGCAGTGTCAGTCCAGGAAACCAACAGTGGATTTACACCATACAGAAAAATAAAAGACAGTCAATTCATTCATTCAGCATTAAGGAGAAAAGGATATAAAATACAGATACTTTAAGTTGTAGAATAATATGCGCTGTAGACAGTAAATATCTCATGCGCAATTAAAAACTTAAGAATTAAAGTTTCTTTTATAACGTTTTTTGTATTTTAACCAATATAAGTAACAATAGTTTAGGATGTGATTTCACAGCTTAGTTATTGTACAATGGAAGTGCAAACGTATTCTTTTGCAAATTCTGCAAGCAGGACCTGTTTATTCAATCTGTAGAAGGAATATAAATTATAATTATTTTCTTTTAATTTATTTTTTACCCTTCTGCCCTTCCTCTTCTATCCCCAAAATTTTCTGCTTTGCTTTTCGCAGCAATAGAATAAGCAAAAATAAAAACCCAAACATTCACAAAGAGTGTTGAACGTTTTGAAGTTTTAAAAAGAAGAATGCTTAAATCGCTTTGGGAAGTTTCACTTGAAAATACTAGATGCGTTACAGACGAGGAAAAGGTTAATGCTAAACGCTTTCAATTCTCTCATACATTCGTTTTAATGGTTTTATTTATTTAGATAGTTAAATTTCAAATATCAAACAAAATTTTACTAAATGCAATTTTAAATTTTCAACTTTCAAAATATTTACGAACAAAGATTTAAAAGAGCGAGAATATTTAAACTTTTGTTTTAAGATTGTTTCTGCATGAGTTTAATACATACATATATGTATATAAATAATTATAATACTTATAATATACATAATGTATATAACTAGATAATAATATGCTGCTACTATTAATAATTAACTTAGGACAAGATTTTTAAAGGCTAATAACTTTGACTCAATAAACTATCTTTTGCTGCTAATATTGTTAACTGATAAGCTTGGAAATTCTACATTAAGCAACTTTTATGAGTGTCTTGAAAGTTTTAAACTATAACGCATAGTATGTAGTTTAAAAGTTTTGAAATATGCCTGTGGTGTCATGTTAGACTCAAATATGCGAGGAACATAGCCTATTGACAGGTTGATAAAGCCATTTCTTTGGCATAAAAGTTATCCGTAAACCTTTATTAGCCGGGAAAGACAAGGTTGGAGGCAGTACAAGAAAGACCTCATTCAGGCGGAAGCTTACGATAAACGGCAATCAATCACGCTATGCTAACGGCGATCGGGGACACTCACTTCAAGTTTTCAGCGCTGAATTCTTTCTCAAGGAACTTGTAGAACTGCTCTTTTCCCGCGGGATCCTTCAGCAGTTCCTGGAGAGAGAATGCCCATCGCTTCACTCGACGCGCACTCACTTCTTTTCTGGAATAAAAAAATAATTTATTAAGCTCATATAAGATGAATTTAAAATTAAATTAATTATAAAGTCATTCCGCTGTTTCATAGTGTGCATCAAATTTAATTTTAGACCATAATTGCATTGTTATTGCAGTTTTTAAAAAGACACATACCTATTTCCATTGACTTGACCTTTGATTTTTTAAAACTATCCATTACCAAAATACACATTTAAATTTGAGAAGTGTCAAGTTTTCACATTAAAATTATACACACATTTAAATTTCAAAGAACAAGTTTGTCGTATACCAAGTCAGTTTATTTATTACTAATGTAATTTATTTTCTGTGATTTAAAATTATCCATCCTAAACTATTTCGACTGCTTAATTCTTCAGCAATAATTGAAAAATATATAAAATAACTTGGATAAATGTTTTAAATGAGGAAAAGAATTTTTGTTGATGCTGTACAACAAAAGTAGTACTGAAAAAATCACAAACATTAAATTTTAATATACTTTCATTAGGCGTATTTCATAAAAAAAAAACATTGAAAAATACATACTCTAAAATTTTTAATTAAAAACTCCTATTCATGTATGATTAAAATGGAATAATAATAGATATTTAAAATAAAGTTGTTTTAAAGGTCGTCTACATGATTTATTTCAAGAAACAGTTTCTGAAAAAATGAAATAGCGTTTCTAAAGATCAGCTAAATTTTTGTAGAATTTATATTAATTTAGATATGCAAAAACAAAAACTTGACAGAAAACTGATTAAAATGTAATAAAATTTTTGTAGAAAAACTGATTAAAATGTAATAAAATTTTTGCAGAAATACTGATTAAAATATAATAAAATTTTTGCAGAAATACTGATTAAAATATAATAAAATTTTTCCAGAAAACTGATTAAAATATAACGAAACTTATCCAAAAAACTATATTATGAAAAGACATACAGCCATAAGAGAAATACAGCCATTAAGAGAGATATTATTTGAAACAAGAGTGCAATTATTCTTTTTATGAATTTTAATGAAAATTGCTTAACACCATGTTTACTTCAGTCGATATACAAAAATGTATTCTCAAAAATAGATATATTTGTACTTGAGGCAATATTGTTGCCACAAATAATTACCAGAGCGTAGTAATATTGTTTGCATATTTTGATCATCAAGTGGATTCTCCTCGTTAGTCTTAATGCTTTAAAATCAAGAATTGAAGTAATTTTATAAACATGGAGGCCGTTGAAACAACCCCCATGATCACTACATCCAGTAAACATTTTTCCATGCGTGTTAGTTAAATTAGTGTAAAAATTTTCTGAGATGGAGTCTTATCGTTCTAAAGCAACAAACTACAATTACTATTCTGCCTAATCTAAAATGAAACACTTTTTTTCGTATATAATCCAAATAACAACCACATTTCAAAAGATGCCAAATTATTATGCAATTGAAAAATGTTATTGAAATAATATATTCTATTATATTCACCTTAAAATATTAATGTTCAAAGTTATATTAACATTAAGAAATAGAGTACATATCTATAAAATATAATGAATTATTTTTAAAGCACTATAATTCCATCTGATGTGAAGTAATTGTAGTAAGAGAGTGCTAATTCTATTTCTACTAAAAAAAGATGACCTTAACCAAATTAGTAAAAACACTGAGTCAATATAGGCAAAAATAAATAAATAAAATATAGAAAAAGGAATTATGTATTTGGCCTGAAGATTTTCTCAAGTTTCTTTCTCATGCAGGGATTCAAACAAGAGATTTCTTTTCTTTTACGTATATATCTATACTGTTGAACGAAAGTCAGACCCCCCCCCAGAAAAAAAATCCCTTATTTGTATTTCTACCTGTGGGTGACCCTTGAGAAGGTCTTTAGGCCGAATTCATCATTTCTTTTCCTTATTTTTTTCATTCTTTTTGATTATAAAGACTTACTGCTTTTTACTAATTTGATTATATACATATATATACAAACTTACATATACATGTATATATATGGGTGTATGAGTGTTTGAGCCTCATAGTTATCATTTATTATCCGTTATTATTTATTTCCATATATTGAAAGTTTAAGCACTTTTAAATGATTGATTACGAAAAGTTTATATTTAATTTCAGTATGGAGTGAAAAAAAACTGTTGCCCCTCGCTAATGAATCATTTCTTTCGATTTTTTCAACTATTTATGTTTTAATAAGAAACTTATTTTTTTCCTAGACTAATACTATGACTACAGAATAAAATCATTAAAATGAATAATAATACTTATATTTTCTTGAGCTCATAAGAAAATTTTGTATTCGTCTGTTGTTAAATTTTGTTGCGGATTTTGAATTCATATAATTCAGTATGAATTGTTATATTGAGCTTTAATGCGCAAATAGTTTTTTTTTTACTGAAATGATTTGTTGTCTGAATATAAATTCTCATTTCCAATGAATAATACTGAATGAAAGAACCCTAAAACATAATATTTTGAAAGAAAAATTACAGAATTATTTGGCATTAGCTATAAGCCTCTAGCATACGTCTTAATGTTCAAATAAGAAATAGAAATCGGAAACCTTTTATATAATGCTTTCAGATATCCATTCTGTTGTTTTACGGAATCGGAAAGAAAGTTTTATGAAGACAGGTTGTTTCGCTTGGCTTTCTTAGGATTAACACTCTTTGTTGTTCTCTGCCAGTGATAAAAATAGCCATAGAAAAAAAGTAATTGAAGGATTCGGTCTCAGACAACTTCATTCTGTCTAGATTTATATTTGTCTGAAGGGAGAAAAGGACAGAAGATATCTTTAAGATAAATACAAAAAATGAAAGCTTACTAGGTATTTCTTCAACTAATTGGTTCCTAAAAGGATTTCACGGGGATGTTCCTTTTCGTTACCAGATGTTAGGTTTCCATTAAAAATAATTGTGTGTTATTTTCCATTTTATTTCTCTTGTAAATAAGCATACAGTGCTCAATAATATTGGGCATTATTTAGCATAGAACAATATCTTGGAAATATCGCACAAAATATTGTGCTTAGATTAGTCTCAATTATTTAGCATAAATTAATTTCACCAAAAAGGCTTTGTGCAATAACGGTTTTAAGGTCAATACAAAATGAAGTAAATATACAAGATGTTTTTCCTGTCTCTTCACACCTTAAGTAAATGAAACCAACAGCTGTTACCTCATAATCAGGAAATTTCCCAGTAAAAAACAATTCCAGATAGTTCTTCAAAATAAAAAAAAAATAAAAGCAAAAAATTAATAGCATTTTTTTAGTTATTTTTAAGGTAGTTGGGAAGCAGCGAAAAATTGCAAGGAAATTTGGCTGAATTCTACATTATTTGGCTATTTTTTGCTTTAAAAACCTTGTAAGAAATTTGGCGGAATTCTACAATATTTGGTGAATTTTCGATGTAAAAGACGCTGTTCCGAAGAAAAAGTACCTGATTTTGCATATTTCTATAGATATGCTTAAAGGAGTCTGTTTTCTTGAATGATGTGTAAATGATTAAATCTGTAGAAGTTCATATAAAATGAAATGGCTAAAAAATAGAAAACCGTTATACAAGGAGTAATCTTTTTAGTCATAGTTAAAAACGCGTACACATTTCATACTTGCAATAACTAAATTCTAAGTAGTTAAATATCCATATAATTTCAAGAGGAAAAATGATTTAAAAAATTAAAACAATATTTTGCGTTATTTCAATTGATAAACGTACTGCTGAAGATTATCAAAACGAAATTTTTTGTCGTTCGATCTTTTGATACAGTTTGTATTATCTCACAAATTAGCCTAATCATAGGAAAAGTTTTGACAAAAAAAATCCCTCTTTTATTTAAGAAAGTCCAAACGAATTTTTTAAAAAAATGAATTTCATTATTTTAAATCCTTTATTAGCGATTTCTTGAGACGTGATTGAGTGTATGATGTGTAATTAGAATTGCATTTATATATTTGTATCTGATCTTTTATCATGAGTATCGTACCGTATCTTTACATCCATCATATCATTTATAACAAGTATCTTATTGTATCTGAAATACTTATAGTGTAAAATCCTTTCTAAAATAGTGACATTCAAGATGTTAAATGTAATAAAGATTTGGTCACAGAAAAATTACATTTTATCTGTTTAAAATGTTTGTATAGATTACTTTTATTCGTATGTTTGATAAATCCTGGATATGCACAAATTGCTGGATCTCATATTTTTTCAGATCACATCTTTTATGGTCCATAGCAACATGAAAATGCCTATTTATGCACTAAATTCTGAAAAATTCGCCATCACTCAGTCGGTTTAAAAATTCGTTATTGGATCTGATAGAAGTTAACGTCAGATATAGTTATAGACAGACTCTCCGACCCGCCAAAAAAGCATACGGGGTAACCATTATACTGTATGACTGGACCGCCTCAACAGCAACACTAGTGGGAATCCTGATTGAGTCCTAATGGTTATCACAGGCCACGGTACAACCCTTCCCTTAGGAAGTACACCCCTTTATCGATGGGAGGAGTTTAACCCCATCTATTAGTGTACTCTCTAAGGGTGGCGAGATCCAACCACCATATCAAAAGCATCTCATCCTGATTACGAGGTGCTCTTCCTGGGGGTTCAATACATAGTATATATGGTACTTACTATTAGATCGTCCACCTTTATAGCCAAATTTAAAGTCGCCTCCAATGAGTTACTATACCGCCAATTTTGGCAATCCGGCAATAATGCTATTCGTTGATCTTTATCGCCAAATTTAATACCGTCGCCAATGAGTTACTAAATGGTTGCCGATCGTTAGCGAAGATAGTCTAATACGTAATAATTGTATATGTTAGAAAATCAAACACTTTTGTGATCCGATATGATGAACAAGCTTTAAATTCCCAATTAAAAGAAAGAGAGAAATAGAGAGAAGTGTCCGTAATTCTATGAGGTAACAAAAATAATGGGGAATTTCACCAACAAATAACGTTCCTTTCCATGAATTGCATATTTAAAACTGGTTATTTGTTTAAATTTCGCCACCTATTTACCTATATGTCACTCTAACGTAATAATTCGCCTTAATTAATTTACACAATCTCTAAAGTAAAGGATAAATTCTAATTAAAACGCTTGCAAAATTGTCTTGCTACAACTTGACAGCAACAATCATCGAGTACACTTAAGGTCGTTACTCTTATCGGAAATTAACAGAAAAATGTCACTGGAACGAGTCAACATGCGGAAAACAAAATGTCTTTCGATGCTATGAATTCTATCTTTGAAAGCACGAGAAACTGTGACTTAACGAAGGTTTCTTAATGTTTGGCCATTTGATAATTGAATTCAACTGAAAACGTTTCCCCGACTGATTTTTGAATGTTTAAGGTGGTGTTTCAGAAATAAACTGAGTCCTCTTTTCTTTCATCTATTATATGTTATTTATTACTATTTAATGTTATTTCATATAATAGATGTTACTTCATCTATTATATGTTATTT
>JAOUZG010019159.1:325445-357252 GCA_026289955.1 Argiope argentata
ACTTCATCTATTATATATTATTTCTTACTATTATATGTTATTTCATCTATTATATGTTATTTCTTACTATTATATGTTATTTCATCTATTATATGTTATTTCTACTATTATATGTCATTTCATCTATTATATGCTATTTCTATTATATGTTATTTCATCTACTATATGTTATTTCGTATTATTTATATATTAGGAAAATATAACCATGTATCAAACTTCTGGGTTATATTAGAAAATTATAACCAATACTTTAAAATTGCTGACAATTTGTTAAAAATGTTTCACAATATTTATTTATACTGCCGATTTAAGACATTTTTGAGCAGAAATCAAATTTCAGTTCCAAACCATAAAAATTATGGTGATTGTACCAAAATATATAACATATACTACAAATTTAATACTCACGTTTGTTTTTCCATGTCCCAAGCCTCTGTGCTATCGGAAATCCATGGATTTGAATATTCTGGTGGAGTGAGGAACGGGTCATATTCCGCATACTGCTCATAGTAATTAATGTATCTGCAAAGTGGAAAAAAACAGTCACCACATGTACGTGGATCAACTATCTTAACTGTATACTGAAATTTAAGAGATAAATGTAATAAGATGTATATCAATTCGGTTTCAGGATCAAAATAACTTTAATAATACGGAGCAAAAAAATTAATTAATTAAGTCAATGGTGTTTTAAATGGCAATCATTTTAAATATAAGAAGAAATATTTTATCAGTATTGTTTTTGAGATATTTTTATATATTGTTGTTGTTACTTATGGCACTTGCCCATGAACAAGCCCCCTGCTGATGCAGCAGCAGGTTTAAGCCAACAGGAGCGAAACTTGCTTTTGAAGTAGCGTCAACTAGGGAGAAGAGTACAACTTAGTTACACACTCACCACATTTGCTTACATAGCTCCTTTTTGCAGGGGAGCACAATTATACATCTTACATATAGCACACAGAAGAACAACCATGCCCGAACCGGGACTCCCAGGACACGAGGAAGACGTACTTACTCTGTGCCAGAAAATCGTCACATTTATATATAATTTTACTTAACATTTTAAGCAGCAGTAATTTTTTTTTTTTTTTTGCTTTACAGCAGCTGTTGTATTTGTCTTCTCTTTGTACCACTATCGCAATAAATAAAGCTAGGTTTGCTGATTCAACCTATTTATGTAGTCAACCAATAAAACCTAGAGGATGATGACATTGACTGAACATTGTCTCGTGAGTCAAGCCTAAAATTTTAATCTTCTTGACTTAAATATTGCTGTTGGGTTGCCATTATACACACTGTGCAGATAATGATTTTGTTAAGTTATATTAACTTCCCATTTAAAAGTAACACTAGGCATAGGTATAAAAAAGCTATGATTTCTCTTTACACTGAAATAAGGAAGATTAATTTTCATTCCTGGAGTTTTTTTCTCCTTCCACTTTTCTTTCTTTTTTTCATGAAAAGATTCATATTTCCCCATTTCATATTTACTTTTTTTCTTATAGGATTCAAACTTAGAAAGAAAAAAAAAAGGTACTAGTTTCAAGGAAGTTGTTCGGGAAGTTCATAGAAGTCCTTATCATCACTTTTACATTAATAATTCTGCTAAATTTGATGATTAAGCCATTTTAGACAGATGAAAAGTAATTACAACTTAGAAATGTATCATAATGGTGCCCTGGTATAAGGGTAGAGCATCTTCCTCGTGATCTGGGCTTCCCGGGTTCGAGTCCAGTTCTACATGTATTCTATCTGTGAGATGTGTGAATGTTCCCGCCGGTAAAAAAGGGTTGTGCAAATGTGTGAGATAAGTGAATAGCTAGGTCGTACTCTTAGCCCAAGTTAGCGCTACTTCAAACAAGAGACGCTCATTCGGCTTAAAATCGCTGATGCATTAGCTAACTTGTCTATGACGAGTGCCATTAGAAACAACTACATTAGAAATACATAACACATTGATAGGAAAACTTTCCTTTCAGACATTGAAACTCTTAAACTATTGTTATAATCTCAAAATATATTTTACAAATACTAAAACGCATCTAATAATTAAATTATTACAATAAAAATGATATTTTAATTTATTAATCAATTTACTATAATAGTTATTTAACATTAGTATAGATTCTGAGAAAGACAATTACTCATTAAAAAAGTACTTCGACTTTCATTAAGCCCCTACTTTCTAAGCACATTCTTGTGAGAAACGTAGAAGAACAGAATTCCATGTTAAATCATTTAATTATATTTTATTTCCCCAAATTCCTTAATTTTAGTAGAAAAAATTTACTCTCTGCTATATGGTATTTCTTAATAGTTGAAGGATTTACAATCAAAATGTAAATGTGATTAATAGATAAAACACTATAATATTTTTACAATTGAAAAATTGCACGCTTTGAATTCGTAATTCTAAGATTTGTTAGATTTAAGTTAAAAAATAATGAATTTTTAAAAAAGTATGTAGAAGTGATTAGTGATTAGCTTACTATCTTTCATCGATGAAACACTTTCTTTCGCAAAATTAAAAACATAGGTGATTTTTTTAAAATAGTATATAATAAAGAAAATTTTACTTACGATTCGCTTACTTTTGACATTTTAACATTTCCTCTGTCGATTTTATTTTTTAAAGCTCTTATCTGAAACAGAGATGACATTATGTTTAATTGAATCAAAAATTCTTTTTTTAGTACAACAAATATGAGAAATTATGAAGATAATGAAGTCACTAAGTTTTTTTAAAGCATAAAAAATTAATCTGAGCATTTGAGATTAAATCAATGATCTTTCTTTATAAAATAATAATAACAACAAAAAAAAACACAAAATAATAAATCCAACTCTAGAATATAAATTTTTTGAATGCCTCAGCAGACAAAATTTTGATTTTTTGCCTTTTGAAATTTTTAGTTGATATCATATGAGAACATGATATTTTGCTTAGGAGGTTTTAATGTCTCAGAAATTTACAGGCAAAAATAAAGACTATAGGCCACGGGAAATTATCAGTTCAAAATTTTTTAACTGCTTTTACCAGCATTATTATTATGCTTGCTTCTTTGAAAGCAGACGTGTTTTTAAAAGGTTAACCAGCTTTTATAAGTAATGCATTAATATTACGTATGCCTTTTTGACAGCTGATACATTTTTAAAAGAAGATTTTAAATGATATCAATGTTATTATTTCCTCTCAAAATTGGTCAAGCTTCAAATCTTTGTTTGCTAGTTTGAAAAATTGAAAATCAAAGTTTAAAACAATTATCATTTCTTATAGATAGATAGATAGATAGATAGATAGATAGATAGATAGATAGATATAAAGAGAGAGAAAGAGATAAATTTTGTGATTGTTTCAAACTGCTTTAAATTGGTTAATCATTAAATTAATTAAGATAAAAAATGACTTAAAAATAATATAGTTCTCATATAACTTGAAATTTACGATAGAAAATTTCTTTTTATTACTATTATTATTTTAATTATTAACGATATGTTTGAGGCAGCATAGTGATATATGGTTCTTGTGTCACAAAATACTAAATAACCAATTTACTCATCTTGTTTCTTCGAAACATATTAATAATACCAAACAGAGCTGAACAAAAAATATTTAAAAAAATATTAAAATCTAGAGTAATATATTCTAGACAATTAGAAACACTTACTTCCCCCGTAAAACCTATTTCATGCTGAAAATTTGGTTTCACTATTATCTAAGAATAATCGAATTCTTCTGGAATGTATTAACTGATAGTATCAAATATTCCTTCATTCAATTGTAGCTAGGTGGGCGACTATAAACACAGTGGTAGACCATTCTATTGTCTTTTTTTTTGCGTTGTGAACACAATTTTAAAGCCCATTCAAGAAAGTGAATGTTTTTGTCAAGGTCACAGCGTTAATTAAGTCTACGCAACTTAGATAAAAGCAGAAAATGCAAGCAGCAAGTTTTAGATATTTTAGCGAATCTTCTAAAAAGAAGTAAAGAGCTCCATCGTCTCAACGACCTATACATTGATGAGGATTTCAACGTGTAAAAGTTAACGCTCAATCTAGAAGTGCACGTAGTAAAAGTGGAAGTATGTAATGGGAAGTTTTAATGACTTTTTCTTCACGGCCCATTTGATGTTAAAGTGAGTAGTTTACAGCTCAAACCCGGCCGCTTTTTTGTAATTTTTACAAATGACACTTGAAACTACCGCAGTGAAATAGAATTTTTTAACAAAAGAAAGGAAATACAAGAACAAAAAAAAGTTTCTGGGTATTTTTAAAAATTATAAAATGGATAGGTATCAAAGAAATTTCACTATTATATAAGTTATGTTCTGATTACTTTTAGTTTGTTGGTATAAAACTGCACATCAAAAAGAAAACAATTAATGCGACCAGGGATCTTCAAAATTACTTTTGAATTTTCATCTTAGCAGTTTTAAATTTTACATACATTAAGAGTACTACTATAGGAAATGACAAACCAAAATTTAAAGCATTATATTAATTTATTTATGTGTTAGAGGAATTAATATAATATTTAAATGCGGTAAATAACGTCAATGAAAAATGTTCCAGGCGCTCCAAATTTGTTCGAAAGTGCTTTATTTTTTTGTTACTACTTTCTCTAATTCTTTTGAAACAAAATTTGGGATTAAACATGAAATTTGAGTACGAAATATCAAAATTAACCAATACAACAACTTAAAACTACTGATTTGTTTTAAAAAAAGTTTAAGTAGTTTTGAGTTATTACATTGATTAATTTTGATATTCGTTCTCAAACTTCAGATTAATCTTAAAGTTTTATTACAAAAGAGTTGGAGAAAGTAATAATAAAAATTGGAGTGTTTTCGAACGCCTGTAACATTTTTCATTAACGTTATTTATCGCTAATATTATATTAAATTAACCCCCCTAACTCATAAATAAATTAATATAATGCTTTAAAATTTTGTGTGTCATCTCCTATAGTGTTACTCTTAATGCCTATAAAATTTCAAATTGCTAAGATGACAATAACAAAAAAATCATTTTAAATCTCCCTGATCGCCTTAAACAAGATTTTTTTTTTAATTTTAGATTTTGAAAAAAGGATATGAAAAGGATACTAAAAAATACTACCAAATACAATATCCTAATCTCCTTTAAAAATTTTTTAATTTTTATAAACTAATTTCTGTAATAAATTTTCTTTCAAGGTATAAGGATTATACAAAAGTCGACATTATTTACTATATTTTAAATATAATTATATCATAAAAGTGAAAATAATTTTGATAAGGAAAAGTTAATTAATCAAGAAGAAATAACATTAATAACATATAAGAATATTTTAAACAAATGTTAAATTCGGAAAAAATGCCCTATTTTTTTCTTTATAGTCAGAAGTTACATTAAAAATACATAAGTAAGAATATTTTAAACAGATAGTAAATACGAAAATATTGCCCGAATTTATTTTCGTGAGGATAAGTGGTTTATATTTAAAAGAATTTTAAATTTATCTATTCCTATAACTGTTTCAATTTTGATTCATCAGGAACATGCAATTTACTTATCAGAAAAGTCTTAAAGTTAATTAATAATTGTCATTAATGGAACCCTCATAATTCAGTTTATAAAGTTCATCCCTATTTTTCTACGTATCTTCATTTGTAGAAATTCATCTTAACCAAAACCTATTTTGAAAATGAAATTGAAATATTGCTCATGAGAATCAAAAATATTTCTTATTTATTCTAATATTCCAGTTTTATATCAATATGTCATCATTCTGTTTCTTAATATAGACACAAATATGGAGTGGTTTGATATTTACCAGAGAAATGTTTCTTAGAAAGAAATAATACCCTATTTCTGCCATAGTATGTTTAGTGTTTTGTTAAAAATAATTTTAAATTTAAAAATTATTTCTAAAGCGTAAATCCTGCAATAAAGGTATTTTTTAAAAAATTCATACAAGAAAGGCAAGTGACACATAAATCATTTGGGTAAATAAATTTTTAAGCGTTTGGCAAAGTATTTGCTGGAAACTTTTTACTTGGGAAAAGATTAACTTCAATTCCTGTTACATTAAGCTTAATATCTCGCAAAAAAATAATACTCGACTGTAAATATTACATTTAAATTTAAAAATTAACTAGCAGTTTTGAATAAAAATTGGACTGCAGTTTAACATAAAATGTTACATGATTTCTATTCAGAAAGCAATTATATAGTATACACGGATAATGCCTTTCAGATAAAGTGCAGTTCTGTTATTAAAAATCAGTCCGAAGGCGCATTTCGAAGTTTAGGAAGTCCTTTCGAAGTGCATCTAAGAGTGCAATAAGGAGTAGGAAATAGCTTAATGGCCCCATTTTTGATCATAAACTTCCTAACGGGATGATGTATCATCAACTTGCAGCAGAATAATGGACTATTTTGTGATAACTGGATTGGTTTCTTTATATTTAGTTTTCCTCGAATCGGAGAAAGGGTCGTTATCTCCCCTCATTTCAAAAGAATAAAACTGACAACTACTGTGATGATCTAGAAAAAAAAAACAATTTTAAAAGCTTTCGGGCATAAGAGGTGCAATTATCTTAAAGACAAGACTTATACTCTGAGTTAATTGAAGTAATGGAAGAACAGCCCGAATTTGTTGGGGTTTTTTCGAATTTCTCTTTAGAAGTTAAAACGGTTTTTTCATATTATCCTTGGATACGTTATGAGGTATTATTTCCAGAATAAGCCAGTAAAATTTGGGATAGATAAAATATGCTTTCCAGTTGATTAAAATTCGGCAAATTAGCCATGAAGGTTTACTTGCATTGCAGAAACACTTTCGTAAACACGCCAGATATTTACTTATAATAAAGATGAGTGTGTGTGTGATCCCTCTACAGTCCTAACAGTTTTACTCAGAGCTACAAAACTTGATGCATATACTCTTTGTGAGATGGAAATGTTTTCCTCTAAGGGATTTGTTTTAATTTTCAAAAATAGTTTTAATTAGATAAAAGGTAATCGAAGTTTTTGGGATCGTGTTACAAAAATTTGTATTTAAAAAGATTTTTTTTACTTAATCTTCAAAGAATGTCTCTTAAATGATGTTTCTTTTTTATAGTGAAATGTTTTCCAATTTTTCTTCAATTTTAAACTATTTTTTAAGAATATATTTAATTTGATTTTCCAAGAATATCTTTAATATAAAATGAAAAATTAACCTTCCTCTAGTTACGATAACAGCACATGAAAAGAAGAATGAATCATTATTAATGTGTCCCCATCGCGTTGGAAAAAATTAAATCAAAAGATTAAATTTAATTGAATTTCAATCTAAAATTTGAAAATTGTTAAGTTTAAGAATGTCTGTATGAAATGAAACGCGATATTCTCTGGAGAAATGAAGATAAATATTAGTTCCATATGGTATTTACAACTATCTACGTTATCGGTTGAAGAATTCTTTATTATTTAAAGTAAACATATTTACATTCAATATAATCGGAGCCACACAGCTAATTTTTAAACGGTTAAGTATATTAGAGGACGAAATTGGGCTTTATGAAGAAAAATAATCATATTTAATGTAGTTTCATTAAATAAATATTAATGCATTAAATAAATTCATTAAATAAAAATTCATTAAATAAAATTATGCATTAATATTTGAACATGAATTTTATGTAATCAGATAAAATTTTGGAAATAACTCTGAGATTATGGTGATAGCTTCATAAGCCAGGTAACATATCCCGACATGGGTATCATTTATTCCTAGGGGCTATGTTACTCGGGTACAAACAATAGCATTGCGAGTTTGGTCCTCGGTAGGTCATAGGACAATCTTGCCATTCATCCACAAGATATTGCATAAATTCAGGTAAATGATGGTAAATCATATAAGATTTGAATGATTTCTATTTTTATTAACTTATTTATTTTTGTTCTCAAATTTAAAATAATCTGATGTATTTCAAATGATTTTATTCCTTTTCGTTTTAAACTTAAGATAAAATAGCAGAAATTTAAGAAAATATATGAGCAAAATACCGAAAAACTTCTGAAATGCATTGAAGTTTATAAATACCGAAATTTGAAAGAAAAATGTTTTGCTGAAGAAGTTGTTAAGGGAAAGCTACACAAAATATTTAATAAGACTTTTTAGCGATCATTATAACCGAAAATTCAGCTTGTCGTCAAATGTTTGGTAACCTACTGGTGTACCTGGTAACTCAGTAAGTCTTTCACCATATAAAAAAAATATGGAAAAAAGTATTCTTGTAAAAAATGGTCTTACTTGTCTCTTAATAAGAAGCATTAATTCTTCAACATTTCAAAAGGATAGCACTCTCAGGAATGAAACAGTCAGCTTTAAACAAGCTTGTTTTAGTTATATTAGCATCCCGTATCGAAGCAATATCAGATAGTTTACTTTTGGGAAGGAAAATTTCATTTAAGGTATCCGACTACGTTCGAAGAAAAAAATTTGAAATATTGAATTTTTTTAAAACTTTTTATAGTTTTCCGATGTAATATCAATTATAAACACCATAAATATAAGAAACATATTTGAAAATATTATATTTTTTTGAGAAAAATGAAAATGTTTAGTAAAATTTAACGAAATTTAACCAAAACGGCTAACATTCTACATAAAATCGTAATGCAGCAATCCTATTTTTCTTTGTACACAAGTTATAGAATATATTGATGAATGAAATGAACCAAAATATAAGAAAAATAACCATATGAAAAGAAGTTATGGGTAAAAATATATGTATATATGCTTTTTTTTCCTTAAATTCATAACTTAATTTTTCTAAAAACACCAATAAATGAAAAAGTATTTCACCAACAATGAAACTTTTTATTCATTTCATTGCCTATATTATTTGAAACACACACTGCCATTTTTATGTAAATAACTCTAATGGTTTTTAAGATATGTTAACGGCAGAGGATTTTTATGAAAATTGGAATTTTGTGAAAATTGAAGTTCAAAACAAGTTTTAGTTCGAAAATAGAGTTCCTCTTATTAAAATTGCTTAAAACTCCCCTGTATGATATTTCAGACCTTTCTTTTCCTCCATAAGTCAGCATTTTTTCTTTCGGAGGCCATAAAATATTTTTCTTTGAGTTTTTAGACCACATAGTGAATGTCTTTTAGAACTACTAATTTGCATATAATTCCCTGCACTCAATTTTAAAATGTTTAGAGTTTCTAGTAGACCATTTATAATGTCAATAAATTGAAGTACAGTTATAAATAAACCTAACTGCAATATTTGCTACTTGACAAAATGCTATTTCATAACATGCCTTAGAAACTCTCATTGGCATTTTACGTTTTTCCATGTAAACTACTAGCTGTAATTCCTGTCCACATAATTTTATAAACGGGTTTAAATTTGTTTATTATTTGTATTCGAAGTCCTGCTGATTTATCCTGGAATGTTAACATATTTGTTACCACTGAGTTTTGAAGAACTTGCAGTAAGTAAGAATTAATTGGAATTTCACTTTCAGTACCTTTTTTAAAATATCCAGAATTGTACTGATTTCTGGAGAATTTATCCTTCTTTGAGCGATAATTTTTTGACGACCCATTATAAAAACTTTAAAAATTGTAAAAATTTTCAAGAAAATTAATATTTTTGTCTTTTAAAAAAGTAAAATAAAATTAGAAAAGCAAGCAAGAGATTGTAAACAGAAACAGTAAGTGAACAGAAATGTTTCCAATTTTTCTCAAAGAAATAAAATATATATATATGTTTAAAATGTATAGATTGTCACCAGCAACATAAATTAAACTTTTTTTATAAAGTAAAATTGAAAGGGAATATCAAAATTTGGCAAAATGAAGGCTATTTTTAGTTTCAAAATGTCACTTCCGGCTTTATTTTGTTTCGGTAAAGTATATTATAATCGCTATAACTTTTTTCTATATTACTTAAAAACAAAAGATAAACTGTTTTGGAAAGAAGAAAGTCTGAAAAACGAGACATAGTAATAAAAAAAATTTCACCCAAGTGGTCGAAAACCATTGTTTTTAACGTAGTCGGATAACTTAAAAATTTACTTACAAATTTTTAGGAGTGAGTCATATTTTAAATTTGATGTTACTGAGCATTCCATTCCAAACCCTAGACAATGCTCATTAGTTGGAGAGAGTTGAATGGTTTCGTAATAAAGATGTATTACCTGAAACTTAAAGTTGGCATAAGTGAAATCCGAACTTTGAGCTTTTCAATAGCATTATTTAAAGGTTAAAAATCGAAGCGAATATTTGTTATGTATTTTATTAATCTAAAGAACTTAGGAATGCTGTTAAAGGTTTCCTTAATTTTTATATTCTAATATAGGCAATATACAAGGAAAAAATATTGTAATAAAGGTCGATATTTTTTAATCATAAATAGTTGAGCTAAGAGTTTTGCGAATCTTTAATGTTCAGTCCCCTCTAAGTCCAAAAATCAAATATTTGGAATAATACCTGTCTGTCTATGAATACGATGCCTCAAAACATTTGTAGCTAAAATACTTTTCATATTGCCTTTACTCGAAATAGAATTTTTATCAGATTTCAAATGAAATTCATTCATAAGAAGTTTCCCTGAACCAGCATAAATTATAGCGATAGCAAAGAGAGTTCGATGAATAAAATTTACTAAACAGATTAAACATCTTCAATAGTGATGTGTTTCAAATGTGAAATAAACTTCGTCTGAACATTGAACCTCTATCTATTTATAATTTTTCAAGTATGTTAAAAAGTATAATTTGAAAAAAGTTATGATGATGATGATTTCGTGTTTGCTTTACAACGGAAAGAGGGGGTGCAATAGCTTTCTGAAGATATGGACCCCTGAGTTTTATCTTAATTTAGCCAATAGAAACTTCATTATAAAATGTTCTATTTTCTCCTGATCCCATTCTCCTTTTTTTTATTTAATTAATGCTACAAAGGCTCTGTGAAAATGCTTTAGTCAGCGGCTCCCACGCTCAGAGGAAAGGGATAAAAAACTGCTAAAAGATCCGTATGTTTCTTTTGTATAAATCAGAGCTTGTAGAGAAATCACTAACCAAATATTATGGTATTTAAGACAAAAGATAATTAATATATACCTATTTTACATTTCTTAAGTTTTGAACGCGCTGTGAACGAATGTGCCTTGCCCGTGCTGCTCGTATCTACTAAGATAAAAATAAATCAAACTTAAAAATTCAAAAGTCGTTCCTCTATCTTTGAAACAGTCTTCTGCTTATATATATAGGGCTGTTTACGAGAGTGCAGTTTATATAGCGTCTAAAAAATAGTCTGCAATATATATCTAAATCATCGTATCTGCTGATTTTCATTCAGTTTAACTTTAACAGATTACATGAGACGAAACATTGTCTGGGAAATTTCTTTTACATCCAACAATAACAGAGAGAGAAACACCAATTATTTTAGCATTTCAGAAGACGTTAAATTATTGTCGAATATAGTGAACAACCTATAATGCTTGCAATCAAAATATGAATTTTTGCTTCTGAAATTTCATTTTTTAAATATATGTAGACATTAAATTTTATGTCATTTGGCTCGAATCCACGATTTTTAGTTTGATTCACTATTTTTATATGCACTAATATAATTTTTAAAATCGAAACAAACTTTATTAAAACATAACAGAATATTTTACAATTAAAATAAATATTATTAAAACATAAAATTTCCTAAAATAGGATTTTACGAACATTTTATAATATTTAAAACAAATTTCAAAATAACCCTACACATTATTTTTTCTCAGTCTTAGCTAGTCTTTTTAATTTACTGTGACATTTTGAATAAAAGTGATTTATTCTGTGCGAAATTATGCAGGTGCAAACGATTTCATTTTTTAGAAAATTTAGGAAAATAGAATAGAGTTCTTTAAGTCCAAAAAAACAAGAAAAATATTTTTTATTCACTAGAAAACAATGGTAGCATTTTTTTCTTAATACTGAATTAGTCTTTGTTTTAGCTGTCCAATGCTCTTTCAAATGAAGATGAAAGACGAAATATTTATGCAAGACTAAATTATACCATTTACGTTTTTCCATCATTCCTCTCCTCGTTGCTAAGAATACTAATTACCTATTTGCTTAACGAGATGATTTGTTTGTGCTCCTCCCAATGAAGAATTAAAATGTAATCGATTCCTATCTGGTATAACGAAATCGTTATCTGCTGGTTTTGAGAACATAAATTGGAGAGACTTTGACTTGCGGGAAATAGCTGGCAAGAAATTATGTGATTTCGAAGGTTTTTGTGCAGAGGATGAAATGGCGAGTTCATTTTCTTAGAAAAATGGATAAGCAAATACTTAATCCTTCACTGTTGTTGTCGTGAAATGTTACAAAATATCGAATGTTATGTGATTTTTTTTTTGTTACCTGGTATAAATAATGTATTATCAAAAGAAAAAGATACTGAGTTTTTGAATGACAGAATTCAAATCTTCTTTGGTCTCATTATTTTTGCATGAAAAGGGCCATTCTTTTTAACAAAATATACACTATTTGGAATGAATAGAAAGTTGAGCTAATGACATGTTATAAACTGTACGTTCCCCAGTTAAAGGTGATATTTTTATATTTGATTCCTTTTAGAAATTAAAAAATATATATATTATTGATTTCATTTTATCATTTAAAAATTAATATACTTTATATAATATTTCAAAAATTAATATCATTTTATAATTTAATATATTCCATTTATGAAAGATATATTCCATATAAGGAAGAAAACTAAAATGTTTAATTGTATATTTTTTAAAAAAAAATTATATATGTGATATATTTATATTTGTGCCTATATAAATCTATAAAGTTATGGCATATTAATACAAAATTGAACCCTTAGAATCAATGAAATAACCTTGCTTGTTAGTTGTGACAGAGCAAGCCGCGAAATACTAATAAACTCAAATGCTTCATAAATTGAATGATATCCATGAAACAGAATTATATTGAAAGAATATCATGGGACATTAATATTACCCTACATAAAGTACAAATATTTCTGATATTATTTCCATTAGTTTCTATTTTGATTTCAATTCAAGATTTTCGTGTGTGTGTGCATATTAAATTTCAATTCATCTAGCTTGTATGTTTGCAATTTGATTCATAATTTAGAATATATGTATATATACATAAATCACAAGTTAATAATAATATCAATCAATTAATGACAACAATCATAAAATATAAGCAGACTGCCTAATTTTATCATAGTCAAATTGCTAATTAGTGAATTTTAAGAAATAAACGCATAATTAAAGTTTGATAAAAGGATTTAAATGACTAGAAGAATTACACTTTTTTTAAATCTATAAATATATTTCTCAAAAATTTAAGAAACTAACATTCTGTACTATCCATCAGAGTTAGTGACCAAATAAACAAAATGGTTGGAGTTATTATATATATGAAGGAAAAAATTCATCTTTTTATGTTTAAAATTGATCGATCTATAAACGAATAACTTAAATGGTGTTGTCTATTTTCAACATTCATAAATTAAATGTCCATTTAAAAATACATTTTAAATTATGATTTTTAAAAGTTTATATAATTTTATATAAGTATAATTTCTGTGTTATTCAAAGGACTTGAACTTATATGAATACCCATAATTTTTTGCAGCATCTTTCTTATCAAGGCATGATTCATAATAACATTTTGTGATTCAATAGTCAAAACAAATTATTTATTCACAGAGTAATTAGCATCAAAGAATCACTTTCTAATTCAGGCATGAATTCATATTAAGATTTTGTGGTTCAATTGTCTAAGCAAATTGCTTATTCACTGAATGATTGATATCATAGAGCCACTTTCTATTTTAACCATGAGTGTATATTAACATTTTTGAATCAATTGTTTAAACAAATTATATATTCAATGAATAATTAGCATTAAAGAAAATTTTGTTCATAAGTAAATAAAACTATTAATAATCATTTTGGAAGAATGTACCTTTCAGTTAATAAAACGTCAAAAAATAATCAAATATCAAATTGTAAATCAAAAAGTCTTTACTATATTGCTGTTAGTTCAGAAATTCAACAATGCTTAAACAATACATAATCTAAGATTCTGTTTTATTTGTTTGTACAATGAATGTTTTTCTTAATTCCTATAGATTTGATAGTAAAGATTTGATTGAATTGAATTCTCATGTAATTTTATAAATAAAATGGATTCAATATCAAAAATTTCTTGTTTTTTCTTAATTTAAAATTTCTTTGTAAGATGTCAGTCTTTAAAAAGGAATTTCACGTGTTTTTGTATTTATCAAAACATTATTTTGATTTGAAAGAATGTTGCATAAAATTAAAAAAAGAATGGGAAGTTGGCAAGAAGAATAAAATCCCTTTGGCAAAAGTTTATTGTAATCAGTGCGAAATGACAAAAACATGCTTAGAACTTGAAGACTTCGCTTTTGCAGCAATTCAGCTTAGAGCCACCCCTCAAGAAAAGGAACCAAATGATGTGACCATGACAACTCCGTTCTCTTCTTTTATTTTAGGCGATTCCTCAAAAAGAAGTTCCCCACCTTCCAAATGGGAGCCAGAATTCGCAAAGTGGAATTCAAGATGCCGTTCCCATGACAACCTGAATAGCCATTACTCAAGACGATGGCGTAATTCCTGGCTGTCTACTTCACCTGAAGCAGATGTTACGTCGCCGGTTTCCGAGACACGATCTTGTCGCGAGATTTTTTTTCTTGTTTGAAAGGAAAAAAAGAAGGAAAAAACTATTTTCTTTACTTAGTCACGCTAAGAAGTGAAGCAAATGCTGTCACCAGGTTCTTTAAGAAATTTATGAACCTTAGATTTTAATTTACTATTTCATGACTAAGTACACTTTCTTTATGGAATTATATTTAAGATATGATATACGTTAGATTGTTGTTTCAAAATACCTAAAAAAATCGTACTTGATTTTTTATTCACATTTGTTAATTAGAAATCCACTTTGAAGAAACACTAAAAGTTTTCAGATGATTAAGGTATAACTGATCACATTTCAGTCACATTATAGTGTTTGTATAAATTATTGAGTAGATAGACCTAACATTTACTTCAAATTCTGTTATCGGTGAAATTCTGTCTTGAGAACTTATATTATACTAGATATTAGAGCAAAAATTTTATCACTGAAATTTGGTTTGGGAAACAGTTTGTTTCTTTTCCCCGAATTTAAGGAAGAAGACATAACAAGTAAGATATAATCATATGTGTAGTTGGACTTTCTGGTAGATTATTGTGTATGCAAAGAAAACTTTTGTATTAAACGATAGCGTGTGAAGCAGAATTTTTGAAAGAAGGATGCTACCTGAGTTACCATCCTTTTCAATTGATGGAAACTTTAAATTACCAGAAGCACCCGAAAACAGTTGTAACCATTCTTAAAAACATACGAGGGATATTCGGAAACTAAGGTCCGTTTACTTATAAAACATAAAGAATTAAAGATTTTTTCAAAACACTTTATATTTTAAATTTCTTACATATGTCTCTATTTTTCTACATAGTTTCCACATTTGTTTAAACACTTGTCATAACGTTCTACAAGCTTCTGTATGCCTAAGTCGTAGACGTCTGCCGCCTGTGAGGATAACCAGTCTTGAACTTCTTCTTTCACCTCTTCAGCTGTATCGAAGCGCTTGCCGCCGAGAAACTGTTTTAGGTAGCGGAATAAGTGAAAATCACTAGGAGCCAAGTCTGGACTGTACGCTGGGTAACCAATCTGTTCCTATCCAAACGATCTAAACTGATTTTGTGTGTTAATGGCAGGATGGGGTTTGGCATTGTCATGCAGCAACAGAACTCCAGTCGTCAGAAGACCACGTTGCTTATTCTGTTTTGTTTGTCTAAGTTAAGTTAGGGCAGCGTAGTGGGCGGTTACATTTATTGTTGTCCCTTGTTGCATAAACTCGACTAACAAGACCCCATGTCTATCCCAAAACATGGTTGTCATAAACTTGCGTGTTGAGATTGTCTGCTTGGCCTTGACTCTGACTGGTGAATTTGTGTGACGCCATTTCTTTGACTGACGTTTAGACTCTGGGGTTATGTGAGAAACCCACGTCTCGTCCTCTGTGACAATCCTCTCTAAAAATTGATCACCTTCTTTATGATATCGATCCAAAAAATCAAGAGCACAAGCCATTCTTTTCAGTTTGTATTCCTCACTAAGCTGCCTGGGATCCCAACGTGCACACAATTTGCGAAATTTCAACTTTTCGGAAACAAGTTTGATCAAAATTGTTCCACCCACATTCAGAAATTCCAATGCTAAAGTTGAAATCGGGAATCGCCGGTCTTTACGAATCTTTTCATACACGGTATTGACCAAATCATCTGTGATTACTCATAGTCGACCGGAACGAATTCATCATGAACATTTTCCCGTCCGTCCTTGAAAGTTCTAACCCACTTACGCACTTTGCTGCTACTCATTGCATTTGGGCCATACACGTCGCTTATATGCCTATGAATTTTTCCTGATGAAACGTTCTTTGCTGTAAAAAACCGAATCACTGACCGTATTTCACAGTCGGCAGGCTGATCAATTGTTTTAAACATTTTGAAGTAATTTTGTACTTAACACACTGCAACAATACCAATGCAAATGGCGTCATTTGACGAGCAAGGTGTTAATGCTCTCCCCGATTCAGCTGATAAACCACCAAATCTGGCACTCCGATGGCGATGTGTTGGCGATTGTCAGGTTGCTCTCTGCCAGTCAGTTGGTATATAGTTCGCACCGTTCGAAGGTGTTAGTTGGTAGGAGCTATCGTGCTCATATTACTGTAAGCTATGGGGCGTTGTATAATTATTATGTAAATAGTGTTTTTGTTGATTAAATAGTACAGTCCACTTTGAATGCTTTACTGAGTCCCTAACATTTTGGTCCGTCGAGCCGGAGGGTGAAGAATTACCACCTTGGATATAGTTATAAGAACTTTGTTTCGATTCGAACCTTTGCTTTTCGACGCCCTTAACAATGGCGGACCTTAAAGTTTTAAACAGGAAAAGAGGAATGCTAAAGGCAAAGGTAACAAGGCTTTCGAATTTTTTGAATGACGATAGTAAATTGAGTGACTCTATTGTTATTACTTCAAAAATAAATAATTTGGAAGCTGTTAAAAATCAGCTAGAAGAGCTGAGATTAGAATATTGTAAAAGTTCTGAAGATGGAGATTTCGAAGAAATTGATAAGGCCTTGGACAGCATTGAAGAAGAAATCGAAGATTTGGAGGTAAGATACCTTCAAATTAAATCTCAGTTAGAAAATTTGAATGTTAAATCTAATAATATTAAAATAAGATTGCCTGAAATCCCATTGCCCAAATTTTCAGGTAATATTGAAGAATGGCATAATTTTAAGGCTCAATTTAATTCCTTGATTTCTTTAAATGAAGGTTTGGATGAGTCGCATAAATTATATTATTTGAAGTCTTCGTTAATTGGTAACGCAAGGCAAATTCAAACTACAGAAGACACTTTCGATTCGCTTTTTAAGGCACTACAAGAGCGCTACGAACATAAACGATTACTTGTAAACAAACATATTAGCGGACTTTTAAATTTAGAAAAAATTAGCCATGAATCGGCTTTTGAATTGAGATCTCTCCTCGATAAGGTAATAAAAGAAGTTAGATCATTAAATTCTCTAGATTTACAATTTGATCAATTAAGCGCGAATATACTGATTAATGTAGTACTCATGAAAATTGATAAGGAATCAAGAAAGTCCTTTGAAATGACATTGAAAACGTCTAATTTACCAAAATGGGAAGACCTTATTGACTTTCTTAAAACGCGTTGTACATTTTTGGAAAACCTAAAAGGACACGCAAACCAAATGAAACCGAAAGTGTTTGCCAAGACTAAAAGTCTTATTGTTGATTCTAATTCAAATATATCTTGTCCAATTTGTAAATCTCGAATGCATTCCATTTTTAAATGTTCAGAATTTCTTCGATTAAATCCTAAACAGCGATTCAACTTAGTTAAAAAACACTCGTTATGCATTAATTGTTTGAATTATTCTCATAAAATTGTTGACTGTAAATCAAAAATTGTTTGTAAAATTTGTACTAAAAGGCATAATTCACTCTTGTATTATTCTTCGAACCCGGAAGTTGAAAACAATGTAAACACGATTAATAAATCATCACTTTTCGAACAAGAAGCACCTGCTAACCTTGAACAGAATATCTCCTCGGGGAATTTAAAGGCGCCAGTCTGTGCTAGTGCCAGCTGTTCTCAAAATGTGTTTGATATTATTCTAGCCACATCGATTGTTTATATTAAAGATATTAGTGGAAATAAATATCCATTAAGATGCATCCTTGATTCTGGCTCTCAAATCAATGCCCTCACTATGGAGAGTGCAAATCTTTTGAGATTGAAAAGAGAAAAAATTAATATTTCCCTTTCTGGTTTAAACGGAACTTATATTCCGGTGAAAGCACGCGTCTCAGCAGAAATTTCGAATAAATCTAATGACTTTGTAAGATCAACGGAATTTCTGATCGTGCCAAAAATTACGCACTGAAGCCCTTCCACGTATTTAAAGGTAGATTTTAAGAATTTGAATAAAAATATTAAATTAGCCGATCCTGCATTCTATAAACCTGCCAAGATTGATGCTTTAATCGGCGTGCAGCTATTTTTTGACATGCTAAGAACGGGAAAATTATATATGGAAGATTCTCGTATAATACTACAAGAAACTGCATTTGGATATATTGTAAGCGGATCAAGCTTAGCCAAAAATACTACAGGGTACACTTATTGTGGGCTTGTGCATGAAGAATCAAATCTTGAAAAGACTCTTCGTGAATTTTTTGAACTAGAAAATGTTAATGGCTCTGAATCTATTTTAAGTAGTGAAGAATTAGAATGTGAAAAACATTTTGCCGAAACTCATTTTAGAACATGAGAGGGACGGTACGTAGTGAGTATGCCGTTGAAAACAGACAAGATGTTGGGTGAATCTAGGCTTATGGCAATTAACCAGTTAAATTCTCTCTCAAGACGCTTAGAACGTAACACAAACTTTAAAAAATTGTATCTTGATTTTATTGAGGAATATAAAAATTTGGGACATATGAAGGAAGTCTCTAACGAAATAGAACCTAAATATTGTTACTATTTTCCACACCATGGTATTTTCCGGCCGGAAAAATCGTCAACAAAATTGAGAGTTGTCTTTAATGGGTCTGCCTTAACAACTACTGGTGTCTCCTTAAATCAACTTCAAATGAATGGTAAAATACCTCAACAAGATCTGTTCTCCATAATGCTGCGTTTTAGGAAACACGCTTTTGCTTTAACTGCAGACATTCGTATGATGTATCGTCAGATATTGATCGAACCTGGTCAGAGGGACTTACAACGAATTGTCTGGAGAGAAAATCCAACAGACCCAGTTAAAACGTATAGACTTTGCACTGTTAGCTATGGAACAAAAAATGCGCCTTTTTTAGCCACAAGGGCTTTAAGGCAATTGTGTGACGACGAAGAAAAATTATTTCCGGAAGCAGCTTCTACTGCCCGTGATGATTTTTATATGGATGATATCCTCACCGGATCACATGATTTGGAATCTGCATGGGAATTAAAACGCCAGTTAGTTCTATTACTACAGAAAGGGGGTTTTACGCTACATAAGTGGAACTCAAATGATGTCAGCCTCATAAATGATGAATCTTATAATCAGAATTACTCCTTTGACGATTCTAATGAAGTAAAATCTGTTAAGGCCTTAGGAGTGCTATGGAAACCCGCCTCAGATTGTTTTTCATATAAGGTGACCGTTCAATCTGAGACTGCTTATACGAAGCGAACAGTTCTGTCAGATATTTCTAGAGTCTTCGATCCACTTGGACTAATAGGTCCTGTGATTACCAAAGCAAAATTATTCATGCAAGAACTCTGGACGATCCGGTTAGACTGGGATACACCATTACCAGACCCCTTCCGAAAAAAATGGTTAGAATTTGTTTCCTTGCTACCAAAAATAGAAAATTTGCAAATTCGTAGATTTTTCGAAAACAATGGCAAAATTACTCTTCATGGCTTTTCGGATGCTTCTTCAGTCGCTTATGGTGCAGCTATTTATGCCCAATGCAAGACATCCAATGATACTAATGCGGTACACCTTTTATGCAGCAAGTCAAGGGTTGCTCCTGTAAAACCAATCACCATGCCTCGTCTGGAACTTTCTGCCGCTCTCCTGTTGTCACATCTCATACAAAAGGTCACAAAGGCTTTAAATTTTAAGGATTGTGACATAGTTTTGTGGTCCGATTCTACCATCGTGCTTGCGTGGTTGAGGAGACCTCCTCACGAATTAAAGACCTTTGTTGGCAATAGGGTTGCAACAATTCAAGAGTTAGCAAAAAACTGTCAGTGGAACCATATTTCGTCTTCACAAAATCCAGCTGATCAGCTTTCTAGAGGTATGATGCCTGATCAGATCCATACGCAAGAATTGTGGTGGCATGGTCCACCATTCCTTAGACAATCTACACCGATGGATGAGACCTTTGAACTTAAAAATGTGACTTCTAGTACTGACTTTACATGTGAACTTAAACAGCCGAAAAACATTAACCTAAGCTGTACAATGAATAATGATATTATTTCCCATGTTATTTTTTCTACTAACAATTACCTTAAATTAATTAGAGTATTTAGTTTCATTTATAGGTTCTTAGAAAATTGCAGAAGGAAGTCACCGCGTCGGGTAGGTCCTCTAACTACAGAGGAACTACAATCTTCAGAATTGGTCATAATCAGGTACATTCAAGAAAGCAATTTTAGTATTGACATAAGGTGCTTGAGGGAAGGAAAACAACTTACAGGTAAAAGTAACCTTAGATCTTTGAATCCTTTTCTCGATGAGAAGGGAGTTCTGAGAGTTGGTGGGCGGCTACAAAACGCAAGGCTTAGTTTTGATTCGAAACATCAAATTATTTTGCCTGGTAATGATAAGGTAACTTATTTAATCTTGGAATATTTCCATAAAAGATACTTGCATATTGGTCAGCAAGCCTTGCTATTTTACACCAGGCAAAAATTTTGGCCGATTGGTGGAAGAAATTTGACGAAGAAAGTAGTGCACAATTGCATAACTTGTGTAAAAAACAAACCAGTGATAGTTGAACAACTAATGGGTCAACCCCCACCGGAAAGAGTTAACATGAGTCCCGTATTTTCAAATTCAGGGGTGGATTTTGCAGGACCCTTTTTTGTACGATATAAAAATCAACGAAAGGGACCTCTGCATAAGATTTACGTAGCAATTTTTGTCTGCATGGTTACCAAGGCCATTCACATCGAAATGGTTTCGGATTTAGCTTCCGAATCATTTATAGCGACACTGAAAAGATTTTTTGCCCGTCGTGGCAAGTGTTGCACGCTGTTCTCTGACAATGCAACAAATTTCGTTGGGGCACATTCCGAACTCAAAAATCTCCACAACTTACTTAGGCATCCAGATGAAGTAATAGGAAACTTTTTGTCTGCTGAAAGGATTAACTGGAAATTCTTACATCCTAGAGCTCCGCACTTTGGCGGGCTCTGGGAGGCGGGAGTAAAATCCTTCAAATACCACTTTAGAAGAGTTGTGGGTAACGCTCACTTAAATTATGAGGATTTTTTAACTGTAGTTACAGAAATTGAGGGAATTCTCAATTCAAGACCCTTGACTCCAATTTCGTCAGACATCAATGACTTAGAGGCCTTAACGCCGGGTCATTTTTTGATAGGTCGGGCAATAAATACAATTCCTGAACCAGATATTACTGATACACCCCTCAATCGTCTATCTAGGTGCAAGCGTGTAGAAAAAATGACTCAAATTATTTGGAAGAAATGGAGCTTAGACTACCTAACACACTTTCAGCAACGTTATAGATGGCAGTTCGAGAAGGATAATATAAGGCCAGGTATGATGGTGATTTTAAGGGAGGATAATCTTCCAAAATGCAAGTGGATTCTGGGGAGAATAGTGGATGTAATTTATGGGAAAGATGGCCGCATAAGAGTAGCCAACGTGCGGACCATGCACGGGACATTGAAGAGACCCATCTCAAAAATTTGTATTTTGCCTGTTAAGACTGATAACTAATTAATGGGTCGCTTATAGTTAAGAAATAAGTTCATTTGTATTTCCCTTCAAAACAAGCTTTCAAGAACTTACTTGCTTTGTATGATTTTATATTTACTAATTGGAATTGTATGTATTTTTTAGCATTGAATCTTCATTATTGTTAAATAGTTTAATACTTTTAAGCTCAGAATTTAATTTATACTATGTTTATATTTGAAATTTTTTTCTCATTGTTGTATATTGTGTAATATTTTACGTTTTGTAAAAATTAATTAATAATTCTGTGTTGAACTTTTAGAAATTCAACGGGGGCCGGGATGTTAATGCTCTCCCCGATTCAGCTGATAAACCGCCAAATCTGGCACTCCGATGGCGATGTGTTGGCGATTGTCAGGTTGCTCTCTGCCAGTCAGTTGGTATATAGTTCGCACCGTTCGAAGGTGTTAGTTGGTAGGAGCTATCGTGCTCATATTACTGTAAGCCATGGGGCGTTGTATGATTATTATGTAAATAGTGTTTTTGTTGATTAAATAGTACAGTCCACTTTGAATGCTTTACTGAGTCCCTAACACAAGGTATGCCGGGAGATGGTACGCATGCGCACTTCAATGTTTGCGCGACATTCGATTTGCTACGATGATTCGGACCTTAGTTTCCGAATATCCCTCGTATTATTATTATGGCTATAATATACACATCGTTATTACATCCATATGAAACAAATAGTAACTAGTTGTATATTAAGAAATTTAATGTCTTAGTAACTAAAGGTTCACACTGTAATGCCGGGAATACACTCGGACAGTAATAAGACGTCAAGTAAGCAGCACATGTGTAGGGAGGGACAAATTTGTGCTTACCATAATTCATAAGAGAGATTCAGATATTCCATGAGTGCCTATAAATTGCCTTTTTGGCGCCTCTGACTATTATCTTTCACTGCGTGTCGTATTAAGATAATATATATTTATGCACGATATTTTTTTTAAAAAAAGTCAAACTACCTAAATTAAAAAACCTATAGAAAAAAATAGCAATTAAAATAAAAAAGAGAACACTATCTCCCATCAGAAAGAGCAAAAAATGTCGGAATAAATCTGATGTCATAAATTGATTCCCGCCAAATAAAGACGCCAAATTCCATAACCGAATGAGCAGTAAGAAAACATTCAATACAGCGGCATGTAATTATCCCATTGGAACAATTAGTTACCATCGATTAGCATTTTTTATCCTTTTTGCACATGTGCTGCCTACATGAGGAGTGTGTGGCGGCTGGCGCTCTTTAAATCTGTTCGTGGTCACAAAGTCCTCCACTGTGGGTACTGGGTCAGAGGTGATCGTTCTCTGTTCCAGGTCTAAATTATGATCTGAGACGAATGAATGAATATGCATGAATGAAATCCACCCCCTAAAAAGGGTTGTGACGTGTGTATAGCTTCGTACTCTTGGTCCTAGAAAGCGTTACTTGTAAAACAAGAGGCGTATATCTCCGGCTAAAAGTCTGCTGATGTTTCCATAGCAAGTGCCATAAGTAACAACAACAACATGCCGTCTTATAACTGGCCGTGTGTAAACCTGGCATTACACCAAAACCTAGTATTTTAAATTCAAGTCTTGATTCAAAATTCCCCCAAAGTTTTCAAAGAATGGTTATATAGTTTCGAAATCAATTTTAAATATTTAAGATTTAATATTCATCTCAAATAATTATATGCTATTTTAGTGTGATAGAATGCATTGATTCCAATGCATAGAGCGAAATTATAATATGATATAATCGGATTTCTAGAAGATTAGAATATAGATAGTCATTCATAGTAACATAGTAATAATAATACCACAAATCATTTGATTTTCAGAAAAAATAATCCACTGTAATTTAGTTTTGTAAATAACTAAAAATATTTTTTCATGATTAAATATATTTTTCATCAAATGATTAATGGCATAATCTAGATGTGTGTTTTTATAATTTGGAAAACTTTAAATAATAAAGTACAGAACAAACATTTCCGATTTTACTTTTAATGTGAATTTAAAATAAATTTTAATTTCCCTTATTTCGAACGCTTATATTAAGGTTTTTGACACAAAATTAATTAAATCCATATGTACTAGGGAAAGCAAGAAATTTGAGAACAATACTGCAGTTGAAAATGCTTTTCGAGTTCCATGACAGCAGCTTTGAAATTCTGCAAAGGGGAAATTTGAAATTAATTCCTTTTGTTCAACAAAGAGGAGTTTTGAAATAAATTTTTTTTATTCTACAAGGATAAATATTCATTCTCAAAGGGAAGAATAGATTTACTCAGATTCAGATGTTCGTTAAGAAAGCTGTAAATGTCATCAAAGACATATCAGGAAAACTGTCAGACACGACTGTAAATTATCATTTTTAGTCGACGACAGCCAGATCTCTTTTGTGTGGAAGATCTATTTAATTTCTGTTTATCTTGTTAATTTTTCTCTCTCTTTCAGCTTCTCTCGAAACTCTATTTAATTTCTATTTAAATTTAAAAATAAAATTATTTTCCTATTTAAGATAGGCAATTATTTACCATTGGGAAATATTTATTAAAATATGTGAAGCAATTTTTTTCGCATTTAACAGTGATATGCGTAAGAAGGATCTTTGAATGAAGAATGTAAGTAAACAGAAAATAAACTTTAAAATCTAAACTTTTTGTATGTTACAATATAAAACTACTTATGAAATTTCAGAGGGTCAGGGATTTATGACATACGACCTCGGAAAATTGGAGGAACAATCAAAACTCGTCTTTGTAAAAATCTAATTGATGAATGACGATCAAGATGAGACATTAATGATAAAGACTGCTTTACTTTTGATATCTTTTCTCGGGAAAAATAAATTAATGTATTGACTATAAATATCCAAACCAATCAACTACAAATCATGGTCTTTCCACGCATTGTCTTAAAAGATTCAGTTTGAGAAATTGTAGTTGTAGATGTGGTAATGATTATGATGACATTCCACTCTGTATTTTTCATTGCCTTATTCTTCACCATTTGAGAAATTTATCATACTTCATTTAAATATTTCTCAAATTCTTTCAAATAATAAATGGTAATTAGAAGCTCAAAATTTCTTGGATTTTCTAAATCTAAATGAAAACAGGATTTTTCAAATTGAATAATAATATTTTCTAGTTTGTCAAGAACTGTGAAAATGATCAGTATATCGTGAGTATAAGAAAAAAAAATGCAAAAAGAACTCTATCATGCCTTTGTTCATGCATTTTACCTTAGACTGAGCTACTTTATATTTTTCACTTATTTTTTTCATATATTTACTTATTTTTCTTTTTCTTTATTTATATTTTTCTTTTTGTTTGTTTATTTTATTTTTCAGTTTTCAAAATATAAATTGCTTGGAAAATTGAAGCATAATTAGTGCATTTTATTATTTACTAATTATGCTCAAATGATAATGTAGCTGCGGAATATTATACATTTGATTTTTCTTCTCAACTTTTTCTTTTTATGCCTGTTTCTTTCCCCCCTCGCTTTATTCCTCCCTCTCCCTTCTTTTTTTTTCTTTTCCTGTTTTAGCTTCTGATGCACAATTATATAAAAGTTTTTTTTGAATAGCTGTTCCATTGACAGTTGTTTAAATTCTATTTTTTATTTTAATTATGAGCTTTTTACCGTTATAACGCCACTTTTGGCACATACCTAATCCTCATCAGAATACATGCGTAATTTAAGGTTATATTAAATGCCATATTCTTAATCCTTATATGATAAAAAAAATTTTATTCATTAAATAACAAAACATTATATATTGATTAAATGCTTATTCCTAATATATATTTCTTCTTTAGTTGGAAACTAATTTTAATTTCTTTAATTTTCTTGATTAATTGTATTATTCAGTTGTCCAGAAAGGTAAACAAAACTTACCTGCTTTCTGGCGGCCTCCATTTGACTTTCGATTTCTGCTTCGGAAAGGGTGCAAGAAGTAATGGGAGCAGATTTGGATTGCTGCAGATAAAGATAAAAAAATAAGAACATAATGAATGACTACCATTTATTAAAAGTACGAAATAAATTCCACTTTACGTTTATATTATTTTTTTCAATAATCATTCCATAACTGAAAGCAATCAAATCTTCATTTGCTATAAAGTTTTCGCCAAAATTAAAGCAAGAATTTGCCACCATTTAAGTAGCCCCCCCCAAAAAAATGGCAACCGAATTTTTAAAAAAACACACATTTGACAGCTGTTAATTTAGTGTCAGTTTATATATATATATATATATATATATATATATATATATATATATATATATATATATTCTTTTGAAAAGATGACAAATATTTAAAAAAAATCTTACTAAAAATGAGCTATAGTAAATACAAATATAAATCCGGTTAAAAAGCGATCATTATTCTAAAAAAACAATATAATAAGGATTTTCTAATAGAATTATAAGGATGATAAAATTACTTAAATATCATAAAGTTTTCATTATAAGGATAATTTATACGAAAATTCTTTTGTTATCTCATATGTATCTAACATACGGCTATACTTCAATCAACATCAGTTTCATTGGAACTCATCTAAAGAGTATGTTCTACATTTTTAATAAAAGAATAATTTAGAAAAGAAAAAATATTTTTATTTCGGTTGTAGAGTGAGAAACATTATAAGGATCTTATAGGATCATATTGGTCTTTCAGAGACAAAAATATTTTATTTCTTAATAAAGTTGGATCATAATAATTAAGATAACTTTTTTGTGTTTCACAAAAAGTTTGTGTTTTAATACACAATATTTTAAAATAAAAAAACCAAAAGCTTAATTAGCCTTTTTTTCTAATTTTAAGCCATTCTCTAAAATATCAAATATACTGTAATTATATCCTTCTCTCAAAGTATTATAAACATCTCCAACAGGATTAAACAGAAAAGAATTTTATGTTTACTTGAAATCAAACCATTCCCCTATTTGTTGAGTTAACTCATATATCTTTTTTACAAATGAATTGATTTATAATATTTATTTTATTTATGTCTTTTATTTATTTACTTTGAAAAAATATTTGAAAATTGTATAAAACCCTTTTTTTCTCGTTAACTTGGACATTCAGTTACAATTATTAAATATGCAGCAATTATGCAGGATTGGCGATAATATGATGAAAATATATAAAAATCAGTGATTTAATACATCAATTGGACAATTGCATCATTAAAGAATGTTGCAATTATTAGCATTACGGAATAAACTTTGGGTATATAACTAAAAATCTAGGTGTGCTTATAAATAATGCCGTTAAATATTAATAGTGATAGTCTGTGAATTTTGATAATATTAATATTGCAGAATAGGATAGATTCACATATTCACATAATGCATGCATCAATATTGATGAGCTTTTGATAAAACAGTGCTAGAAAATTGCCCCTCGCATTGTTTTAAGGTTTTCCATCTGAAAGTAACTTTCAATAATTCGGCTGTCTCCAAAAGGTCACTTGGAATTTTTTTATTATCGTTAAAATTTATTTTACTCATGAAATTTTTTAGACCTTTTCTCAATTTTTTCGAAATTTGAAATAAAATGCATTTTTAGGATCAATGTGAAAAATGAAAGTCGAATTCACAACTTTATAACAACTTTATAATAAAAGTAGTATTGATTTCAATTTTTTAAAGAATTTACCATTAGCATGAATGAAGTAATAGCGGCTCTGTCTAAACATATAGTTATAAATTAGGTTTAAAAACTAAGAAAAATGCATATTTGATGTGATTTACAAAACTTTAATGGGTATTTAAAACGTATTTTTTTAATTTTGATGTCACTTTTCCTTTTAAACATTTAACAGAATTTTGGAATATTTAATGCTCATTTATAGATTTTACAACGAAATATTCAAAATCATCTTTTTACAGTTTTACATTTGCTAATTAATAATTTCTTTAGCAAGATTTCTTTCTTTTTTTACATTTGAATATTCTGGCGTTAAAAGAATTTCTCGAAATAATGCAATCAACAGCAAAATTCAGCGTATCACCAATAATTTATTAGACAAGGAGTGCCATACGACCTTTTAAATCGATTAATTTATTTACACTCCCAGAATAAATAAGCTGCTTTATTAAAAGTATTATTAGTTAAATGTCTGCACTAGTAGGATTCAAACTAATGACGTAAAATCGGGTGACAAAGCGTTTAATCTATATTTACACAACTATTACGCTAACTATTTAGCCTATTATTTCCCATATATTGAATGTAAAAGAAAAAATGCTTTAATCTGCTTTCTAGTTTAAAACAGTCATTTAATATTAGTTTATTATGGTTGTTTTAAGTTATTTTATATGACATGGCCATTAACATGCAGTTACACTGATTTTGCTTCTGTTTACAAACATTTAAATTACTGCTTTTTTATACAATAAATCAATAATTTATCGTTAAAATAGAACACAACGAAGTTACATAATATTAAAATCGTAAGCATCTATGGTCATTCTATTCATGAGATTTAAGTGTATGATTTGAAAAGAAAAATTAGAATTTCTGGTTTAATTAATATATTTGCACGTTAATGTTTTCTTTTTCACTTTTAGGTAGATTTTATAATAATTTTTAGTTATTTCATAAAATAAGAATTTTTTTCCGAGATTTCATATAACCATTCTGCCACTTCAAGCTATCCAAAGAAAAAAATGACCAATTGATTATTAATTTATAATCAATATTTTTTATCAATATGAATAAATTGAAACATTTGCAAAAATTCTAATTTAAACATTATCATATTTCTTAAACGTCGATCATAATATTTGCATTTGGAAAAAAAAACATTTTTAAGTGTATCTACTATATAAATTCACATTTAAAAACATATTTTATTAATATAAAGTTTCATGACTAGAATATTCTTGGATATAGAAAACATTTTACTACTATAACTAACTAAAGCCGAGAAAAATAAGAATTTATTCAGTTATCTTCTCTAAGCTCTAAGTAATATCTTATTCAAAATATTTTCACCTCTTTACAGCCTCAACAATAGTTACAAAAAGAAATTACTACAAATTCAGCTATTAGAATTCAGATCATATCTCAAAGATCTCAATATTTATCTTAAGTGATGCTATTTAAATACAGTCGCGCTTGCAGAGTTAGTCGATACCGATCAATATTGCTTCTATCTTTTTCACTGTTTAAGTTGGCAAAAAACTTTTTTCTTTCTCCCTTTATTCTCGCTTCAACATTCATCCAATCTATCAAAGTAAGGCGAAAGACGTGAAGCGACAGAATGATGGCCGTGATGGGGAATGAAGAGCTCCTACTTGCCTCGGAAGGATCCATAATAAATCAATAATTTCTTTTTATTGCTCTTTCTATTAAAGTGTTTAGAAGCAGACCGGAGCTCTTGTGACCTTATAGACTTGTCTGAGAATGGTAAAGAATGATTCTGTAGTTTAACCGGACAGAAAGCTATCAAATTTCTTTATTATTCCTTGGAGATGTACCGTAAAGTTTTAATAGAATGTTTACTTCACTAGGACACAAAAGGCTTTAGAAAAAATGAGGAATTCGGCTGAAAAAAACTTTAATTCTGAAGTTGTTACCCACACATGTATATATTTATCTTGTTTGCAAAGAACTTGAATTTGAAGTCTTGAAATGAGATTGAATATCAATATTTATTCAGGTTTTTAATCTAACTATAAATAAATGGACAAAATTACTTTTGTGGTAATGCCATAGTGGAATTTTTATGTATTCATAATTTGATATTCATTCATTTCTCTCTATTTTACTTTATCATTTACACCGGAATAAATTCTTAAATTTCTCTAAATGTGTATAAAGTCAAACATTTGTCACCTCAAGAATTTAATAAATACTTTTTAAATGCTCAAATGTTGATTTTTTTTATTTCTTTTTTATGGAGACAAGACTAATATATGTAAATGGATTTTTTTCAAAGATGAGATTGAAGATTATTCTCTGTCGTTTCTTTGTTTTAATGCTATTAGTTAACTTGGAAACAGTTCAATGGTTATAAATAAGATTTTCTTCCTAAATGTTTAAATTATAAAGGAAAATTTATGATTACAAGTGACCGAATATATGATTTCAAGTTTAGCTACAGTACAGAAAGTTATGAATCTTTCTTCACTGTGGTTTACGATAAAATTACACATTAAACCTTGATGGATTATGATAACTATACTTTAAAAGGAATTCGTAAAAAATAATAAATGAAATAATAATAAAAAAGCTATGAAATAGGTTCATAACTCTCTAAAGCAACGCGAATTAAAGTATCTTTATAGGTACACTTATAAAGCGACTTTACTTTACTTCCCAGAATCATATGTTAGAAAGAAGATATAAAGAAAAGAATAAAAACTAGTTAGAAAACTGATTATGATGTTGTTGCACTATTGAGAAAAAAATATTATATTAATTATTTTAATATAACAATTATTAAATGTTTTACAATTTCCATTAAGAAATAATCAGTCTGAGAAAATCTGTTCAAACATTAAAATTCTAAGCTAATTATGAAGTGGAAAGAAGCTTCGTGTCAAGATGTTAGAAGATTTTTTGTTCGGGAACCACCTTCCGATTGTTGGGCAAACAAACTTAGCCCTTCATTCATAGGTATGCAAAAATATAAATATAAAGTAAATAAATTACATAACATAAATTCTATAATAAAGTCAGAATTCTTATATAACTACTGCCATAGTTAGGGTTGCATGCATTTTGTTGTGGTTCCAATTATTGCGACGCTTTATAAAATTAATTTTATTTACATTTTAACTAAAGAAATTAAACTTTTGAATTTTACAAAGAGCCTCACCGAAGCAGTGTGTGCAAAAGCGGTCCAAAGAGAAGGAGAGAGATGTTTTAGAAACTTCTCACAAAACACCTGATGGATGAGAGGCGCACCAATTACGTCACACACAGCCTCGACGGAGCCTGTAGTTTACACACATATATATATATATATATATATATATATATATATATATATATCGAAAATAGAACAATAATCGAAAATACAATTTGTACTTCAGATACGTTTTAAAAAACCAATTCGAACAACTTTTTTTATCCAAAACTGCACTTGTAGACACAAAATTTTCATAATAAGTATGATATATTTAAGCTAATCAATTGAGTTATCGCTCGTATATATTTCTGAAAGCACAAACGGACATTATCCAAAAATTTGTTTCTCGAACTTAATAAGGCCCAAAATGAGGAGATTCATCAAAGAATTGATTTCGAATATTTTTATTATGATATTTTCTCGTATACTACATACATGAAAAAGTTATTTTAAAAAAAGAGCTATAGTAGTGTACAGAGAAAAGATAAGGGTGAGATAAATCTTGACAGACACAACTATAATGAAATTGAAAGCAGCGTCAAACAGTACAATTAACATTTTTATTAGTTCTTCAGCAAACGAGCGCAAATTCTATTTTGTATATTGGATAAAACTCTTATTATGTTCTATAATAGAAATTTAAAATTTTGCTCTATGTCATTATGAGTCTATTATGAATCATTTGAGATATTGCAAACGCTTTGTGTGTGTGTGTGTGTGTGTGTGTGTGTGTGTGTGTGTGTGTGTGT
>JAOUZG010019159.1:376263-399868 GCA_026289955.1 Argiope argentata
TATTCTCATTTATTTTGTATTCCATTAGATTTACAGAATCAGATACGCGAGATAAAAGAAATATCTCACAATTTGAATATATATATATATATATATATATATATATATATTCAAATTGTGAGATATTTCTTTTATCTCGCGTATCTGATTCTGTAAATCTAATGGAATACAAAATAAATGAGAATAATTAATTAGTGTTTGAATTAGAATTTATCAGATCTTGGTAAACTGTTTATTATATTGTTTTTTAGGCCCTGAAGACATTTGCATAAGAAATTATGCAATAACTGAAGACTAATACTTCCATCAGTTCGTGTTACGAATTTTGTTGTTATTTAAAAAGAACTAAAATCAGTACTACGCTAGATACTTTTACACTGTTCTGAAAAAATAATGAAATGAAGGATTTTATGTATGGGGCTTCAGTGTAAAAGAAATTTTGAGTCCACGAAGTATTCATATATTCCTGATAATGCCTTATTCATCTCATGTTTCATAATGGTTTCTATCTCGATTTGGGAAATGCCATTCTTTGCCTCGTAATTCGTAAATCATTCGTATATTTTATGTTTACCCTGATATCTTTTGTTGGCTACTATTTCAAAAGCATTAAAGTTTTTTCGCAGTAAACTGAATTTTATGTGCAATAACTCGTAGGGAAACCACCATTGATTTTATTTCATAAATATGTTTCTTGAATTATCAGATTTAATTTTTCCTCTATCAGATTTAATTTATTTTTTCCTCTAACATAGGCAAGTAATTTTTTTCCTACATGGTTCTAATTTTGGTATGAAATGATGTATGGCAATGGAATTACATATGAAATCACTTTTGTTTCTGTTCAAAAAATTATCTAATTTTTGTATTTGATAAACTTATAAGATATAAGTTCCACAGTAAAAGAAAAATTTAGTATGCATTTATTATTTCAAGAGGAAATAATAATCTTCTAATAGAGATTATATTCGTATATATTTTTAAAACAAGATTATGCACGCTCCAAACCTGAAATTATTTCAAAAAATTTTAGTCTATAACCATTGCATAAATTCCTTTAATTTGAAGCAGCATGTATATATACAGAAGAAATATTAGATAGACAAACATTATGTAATTTGGCATAAATTTCAGATTTTTGTGAGTAATGCAGCATTCGTTAAATGCTTTTAAATAATTAAATTGTCAATTATAATACTATCAGCTACACATAAGTTTATAAATAAACATGTATCCAAATAACTAAACAAATATTTAACATTCTAAACTTGAAGCTAAAAACAGTACCCGTATTAATTACAAAAAATTAAAATGGCATAAAAATTAATCTCTTTTAAATTAATATTTTTTCTGGATTTAAAATTTGATTTCTACACGAATATTTCTTTAAACCAGATAGCTAGAAAATAAGTTGTAACAAATTTTGGGAAATATCTTCTTCATTTAAAAATTTTGTAAATAATATTTGTTTATAACTTAGAATTTTGTCAATGTTAAAAACAAACAAACTTGCAATTAAATAAGTAGAATTTAAAATCATTCTACATATGACCTAAGAAATCAGTTGACAATCATTCCAGAATCATACATTTTATTAAAAAAGGGTAATTCAGAGTTATTACTAAATGAAATTCTTTACATTTTTTATAAAGAAGTGCTTTATGAAACCTATAAAAATATTTTCTTTAAAATAAAATTTAAGAAAATTTTAGATTAAATTTCTTTTATTGAAATTTTTAATTTTCTTTAAAATATATAATTATTCAAATATATTAACCAATTTCAGACATTAATATTTGAGCATTTCTCACAAGCTTTGAAATATTGTTTTAACATTAATTAATCTAAAAAATAAATCCTTAAGGAATGAATATTAAAATTTAGTTTTCAATATAAACATGAATATAATTTTTAGAAAAATAATATCATATTCCGCAAAAATTGAAAAAAAATATTATGAAATTTTTTCATGAAGGCATAATATTATTTTTTATGTATAAAGTTTAATGAAACAAGTAAACTTTTATTGGAAGCCTACTTGAAATCTGTAGAATGTTCCATCTGCTTTCACAGTTAAAACGTGATCATCAATCGGAAAAAAGTAACCATGAGAAGCCATTAGATGAGCCACGTGCAAAGCTTCAGCTGTAAAAATAAATAACGGTTAAAGAAATTGAATAAAAAAACTTTTAGAATTTTCAAACATACGTAAACATTTATGAATTAAATATGGAAACACTCAGCATCTTTTGACTATCTGCAGTTTATTAATATTTCTGAGTACCTCTACACTTTGACATACTGTCATTTTTACAGAACTCAAATTGTTTGTAAAATGTATGTGATGTAGAGAAAGAAAGTGAATGGTCAATTTATATCTGTGTTCTTTAATTGATTGCATCTAAAATTTAATGATAAAAATTCAATTTTTATGTTAATATCAGAAGAAATTATGTTTTACACAGCCGTTTTTATGTTTTATTTTCTCGGCAAAAACACACAGAATTAAATACATATAAGAAACACTTTGATCTATACAGATTAAAATTAGACACTTAGATCAAATTTTTGTCTGAAAATCTTATACTAAAATAAATCAACTGAAATTTGATAAATTTGTGAGTTCTGAATATCATTTCCAAATGAGATTACAAATCTACAGACAAGTAATGAATGCATAGGTAAATTTTGTCAAAATTTGACATATATTTATATTTTTATAAATGTAAATGAAATTTTCAAAAATTTTACTTATATAACTTAATACATTTTTTATTATTTTGCTCAAACTCAAATAGATACTAGGCTCTTAAATATACATTATACTTTTCCTTCTTTATTTCAGTCTTAAACGTTGCACTCTCAAAATCCAGAGCCGTCATAGCCAAAAATTTATGCTATTGCAATACTTTCTAGTAGTGTTATGTTCGGAAATTCGGAAATTAGTTATTGCTCGGAATTTATCCTCCCACTATAAATTTAAAATTCCCGTGAATTTTGAATTAATTTTTTTTTTTTAATTTTGGTTCCAATGCTAAAGAAACTGGTTTTTATTATAACATTCTATGATATTGTATTATCATCTCATATCTACAGATTTTCAAGAATACGAAGCCTATTTTAATAGAAATCGATGGAATATAATCTGATTATTACGTATCACGAGGTTGCAAAAAAATTAACATTATTAACTATGTATTTTTATCAGTATTTTATATTAACCTTTTAATTTCTTTTATGACATGTTTTGTTATTTTTACATAGCACTATTTTTAAAACTGTTTTTTTCAACTGGTTCTTCCATTCTATTCAATGCTTATTTTTGAAAACACGAAATGTATTTTCCAGAAAACAAATGTAAAGCAAAAAGATATCAAATTGCATTTTTACTCGGAGGGAAATTCATTTAAAATTCTTCGATTTCAGCCGGTCTTGAATGATGAGGTAGAATCTTCAGGGCAAATTTGAATTATCTACTTTCAAAGATAGATCTTGTAACTCAAGAAATAACATCTCATAAAGAATAATAAGCATAAAAAATTTTTTAACTGAAATATTTTCTTTTTAACACATTCTAATACTTTTATAATATCGTACCCTTCTTTTTTAACTTCATTATATATCGAAGATGTATGCATGTATATCAGAATTAAATATCATAACAATTTCGTTTATTTAAAATATTTTCAGATATCTATGATTTGAATGATACTCATGTATCATATTTTATTCCTTTTTAATTTACTTTAAGTTATTTAGCTAATGTTTTGTTATTAGTTATTTTAGTTAAGTTTTTGTATAAAGTTATTTTCCTTGAAAACAAAGGAACAAAAAGACCGAAAATCTTTCTTTTGATGGATAAGACCAAAATTTTATTTTAAATATCCATATTTTTCTCACAAAGCTAATGCAATCCATTTTCATATTTAAAAAAAATATTTCGTCTAACTCATAAATGTTTGACTTACTTAAGATTCGGAATAGGCAAATAGTTGCAATGCCGATATATTTTAGTTATTTTGATGGTTTATTTGATCTGATTTTTTATTTTATATCTGAAGATTTTTAATTAAGATTTACGAATCTAAATTGCTCCATTTATAAAATATTATGGGCTTTAAGAATAATCATAAAACCAGATATGAGTCCATTTCATATACCGGGAATGACTATAAGTTAAATGTTTATTAAGCTTCGAAAAAGACTTATTCAATGATTAAAATCATTCAAAGAGATTAAATAAAAGGACAGGAAATATAATAAAACATAAATAAAAAGGAGGACTTACTTTGATCTTCCATGTTCAAATGTTTCATCATCCAGGCTATAAGATCTGTACCTGTAAGAAAACGTAAGTTATGTAATTAATATTTTATTTCAATTTGAGAAAAATAATATAAAAGGTAATGAAAAAAGATAATATCAATATTTAATTGCTTTGAATTGAAATCAAAGTTAAGCATTGAAATTTTTTGAGTACTAGAAATTGCTTTTTGATTCAAGAATAATTTTTTCAGTCTTGTTGTTTTACAAAATTTACACAAGAGTAATTAATTATCAGCAGCCAGATTTTGATGGTTTTATGTAAATAAAAATTTATTCCGTTTGGAAATATAAAAAGAAAAAAAATGCACTTCTATGATGTTTAATTTGAATAAAAGATTTTGAATTTTGTAATACAGCATTCTGTTTTTTTTAATTTTTACATTTATTCAAAAAATAAATAAATTGGATAGTTAAATTGCTATTAAATCACTAATTTCACTTAATAGAATGAGCCTTTTTAAGAGAAGCTATAAACATTGAGCATAATGGAAGAATTTATAACTTTTAATTCATAATTAATTTAGATAATTCACTAATACTCTTTAATTCTAAATTAATGATAAAATTAATTGAAAAAAACCTTCTATCCCTGAAGATAAAACGAATTATTTCTTGAGAAAATTATTACAGTACTTAATGATATTGTTACTCTTAACAAATTAAATGTGGTGCCATAAATAAGTTAGAGGCAATTTAATGCAAAGAAAATGAAGAGTTATGTATAATAATAATTTTTTACAGCTTCATAATTATTTTGATGATAAATTGAATCTTCTGACATCAAAATAAATTCAAAGTTAAAGGAAACAGTTTTCTTTGTTGTGGTTTTTTAAACAAATACTGACTTTTAATAGATACACTGATTAAGTGAAAAATTCAGTATCAAAAATGCATAAATGGTACATCTAAATCATTTCAATCCTTTATCTGATATTTGGATTCGGAATCTATAACTGAATAATTGAATGAATAATTGACAATCGGCAATTGAATCTATTAAATCAATTAGGAATTGATATAATAATCTAACTATTCCTTAAAGTAGTTTAATGTGTACAATGATTTTTTTATAATGAAGCTTACATCTGATTTAAATCTATTAAAATGAAAATTTTCTAATATTCACTAAATTAAATATTATAAAACTTAAATATTATCTTTGTGTTGTTGCATTCATCTTTATTGTATTACTACAATTTATATCCAACGTTTTTTAGAAAATAAGTAGAAAAATTAAATACTTGATTGTAAGTAGAAATCAAAAATTCATAAATTTTAACGAAGGTTAAAGCACTTTCTGGCAAAATAACACTATTTTTTTAAATTTTTATTTGAGTAAAACTCAAGAATTAGGAAAAATAAAAGCCGTTAGAATTGAAGCTATTTTGAATGCAACTAATAACAACCAACATGAAGTAAAATAATGTAGTTAATTTAATAATTTAATTACTAATGTTTATAACTTTATCTTTTAAAACTAATTAGTTAAAGTGATCTAAATGTGTCGGTATATAAAATTTGATCTTCAGTATATTTATCATGTTTTTACAGAGGTAACCATATGTATTGATTAGTAAGGAGGAGACACGTCTGGTACTCAACTTGACGACAGAATATATGTTCCTTAAAACTAAGGAATCACATTGAGGCTGAAGAGATCCTTTGGAAGACTTTGGGAACAATTTCAGTCTTCTGTAGACAATAATACAAATTAATTATAAATCTTGCCGTAATTGATAAACTTGTTTTTTTACGATGCTGTTTTTAAGATGAACCAAAACGATTCTTCATTGGTATAAGCATTATTGCCGATACATATGAAACTGCTAAAAAAACTCCTTATGGACAAATATTTCAACAAAAATAGAATTATTCAAGCTCATTTGGACTTCTTAGAAAATTTGACACCAATACGAAATTTATCACCAAAATCACTGAATGAAATTTTTATTGAATGCAATAGGAGATTACAGGGTCTACTAAACTCAATAGTCTGATAATATTTCTTGTTATTCAGAAATTCCAATCAATTTTAAATTGTATAGATAGTACGAAAATAAATTTCTTTTTATTTATTATTGCTGGTAATTTAAATAAAAAGAAAACCAATTTATAAATTTAAGAAACTAAAATTCATAATTTTGGCCGAAAGAAGTCTTATGAAAGGTGCCTTTTTCCATAATAAGGCCAACCTTCCAAGATACCTGAAAGTCAGTCAACCATAGAAAGTAAACAGTTACAAAACAGCCTTAATCAGACCATGGACAAAATCTTAAAGGTGGAAATATGACACATAATCGGTTCTTACTCCTCACCTTCAGAAGTTTCTAAAGAAAAAATCTAGCATGAGGATATTGAATCTAACAGCACCAGAAAGAAGTGTTTTATTCTCTGGGATGCATCTCGGAATGTTATTTTATTCATAGCTGCAGTAGTTGCAGAAACATCGCCTGTTTGTTTTTGAGAAAGTGGAGAACTCATATTTTGACTCGAGAGATATTTTAAATATTCAGGAATACTCTGTTGAAGATTTTTTAAAACTATAGGCCAGATTTAAAACTGAAAGTTTAATGGCAAAATTTAAATATCATTGATTCATATATTCCATTTTCAATGGTTATTAATACATCGTAGACAAATTCCGATGTAAAAGTGTTCACAATTGTATAGTTGCTTTTAGACAGTATTTTATGAATCGCGTAATTAAAATTTTCGTTTAGCGATTGACTATTTCTACAATTAAAACAATTGATTGAACTAAAGTATCGATTTCCAGATCCCAATATTTCTTATTTAATTTTTTTATATCTTTTATATGAAAAAATGGAAATAATATCTTAAAGCAACAAGGAAAATTGTTGGTATTCCACACTCAATTTTTAAGAGAAATCACAAAATATTATTCGATTGTCCATTCTATATAAAGAGAAACTTAGACAAGCCCCAAAAACTGGGTAAATTTAAATGATATTTTATTTCATATATGTTATTGTTGTTTGTTGCTGTTTCTTATGGCACTTGTCATGGATTATCTCGCTGAGCCAAATCAGAGTCTTTCGTTTTGTAGTAGCGCCAACTATGGCCGATAGTGCGACTTCTGCTACTTACTCTTCACATTCGCTTGCACAGTCCCTTTATTCAGCCCCAACACCCACACACCTTACAGATAGAACACAAAAGAAAAAGCATGCCAGAATTTGGACTCGAACCTGGGAATTAAAGATGACGAGGAAGAGGTGATACCCCAGTGTCAGGTCTCCAATTATTTCATTTATAATTTATAGCTTCTAAGTATACCATCAGTTTTCGCCTGCTTTTCCATTCTATTGCAGATACCTCAAAATAATCTTTGATATCTCCAAACCACAACTGCCGGATACTTTGGACAATTAATTTAGCACAGAGGTCTCGTAGCTAACCAATAAGAATACTCTATTATGTTTTGAATGCATAATTTCAAATATTACTTTCTTTCATTGTGATAAGATGTAGGTGATCAAATCTCAACGGCATGCATGTTATAATACTGTGATTATAATGGAGTAACGCCAAGGCACCAACTGGTAAATGCTGATTATTTAAATTTTATTCTTTTTAACATGGGATAAGTAATATTTTTCATTTATTATTTTAAATAAAATGGTAAAAGAATTAAACGTGTTTAATAAAAAGAATCTTTAAGCTGATATTCTGTTTATCACAACTAAGATGCATCTTAATCAGTCGAAAACTAAGTTATGAATTTAGAAGGCTTTTATAATACCTGTTCTGCTCCATGCAAGTGAATCTTGGACTCTTAACTAGGACACTCAGCGTTCTTCTAACATGTTCGGCAGAAAGATCTTTAGAACTATCTTTGAACCGATACTAGAGAGAGGATGTTGCCGAACTAGATTCAATTTTGAATTATACCAGTTCTATAGGCAAACACATATAACACTGGTTTATCAAGAGTAATTGGTTAAGATTGCCCGGCCATATCTGAAAAAGCCCTGAAAATAGAGCCTCCAAAATATCCATTTTTAATAATCTAATGGGATTTTGGGCTAGAGGAAAACCTCCAACTTGATAGCTGGATGATGGGAAAAGAGACCTGAGTGTTCTGAGAATAACTCACACAGAACACTCACCCCCACCCCACCCTACAACTTGGAAGGAGTTGTAGGGTAGTGTGGGGGGTTATTGTGCTCTAGGGTGCTAAGAGGCTATTGTGCTCATGTTGTGCAAGATTTTGTAAAGCTACAATTAAATAAAATATCCATTAAGGGCAAAGGTTTGCTGCATGTTAATGTTGCATAAATATATTTTTTGGGGAATTTAAAATCATTTTTATTCACATTTGAAGTGAATAGAATTAGCAAATTAAAAAGTGTTCTTAAGATTTTCATTTAAAAATAGTACTCGTATTTTTATGAATTAATACTTTGCGATTGCAAACTAAAATTTTGTAATAAAAATCAGTAACTAAAACTAAGTAAATTGTTAATTGCATGTATGCAAACGAGTGAAATCAGAAACTTTAAGCAAGTGATTTTTATTTCACGTAATTTAGTTTCGTTGGATTTTTCATATATTTTAAAATTATAATTAAGAAGATATTTGGTGTGGATTCATAGGCCATATGTACTGCTTGACAGCCATTAGAGATTTTAAATTCTGAAAGAGAGCATGTTTCTATCTCCAAGGATCTCACCAATCACATCAAAACCAAATCTTTGAGGACAAAGAATTTTGGCAAGCTATATCTAACCCTCATGAAATCTCTTTCGTCCATTTTTTTTGGACAAAAATCAGTTTTGACAGGCAGAAGTTTTTTCTGCTCCGGAGAAAATATGCCCCGGAGAACATAAAAGATATTTCTTTGAGATATGTAAGCGACAGGAATATTTCATATGCATAGGCTTTTTTCGTATAAACCAAACAAAGCTACATTAGAATACGGCACTCACAAAAAGAAAGTATAATTAACCATTGTGTGCCAAGGGTATTAAAAATTACATAGATTAATCTATTGCAGAATTTAAGAACTTTTTTTGTCCTTTGCTTTCTTTTTAAAAAAATATTAGAAGGTTTTCCATTTCTATTTCTGTATTAAATTATAATTTTTGATGTTTTATTAAAAATTCGGTCATCGGAAACCTTCAAAATATTTATCTTTATGAAGAATTTTAGATAAATTTAAGTTTAATCAGATTTTGATTTTTAAGAAAGTAGGCAATTGTAATGGAGAGAATAACAAAATTAATGCTTATTTTAAAACTATCACATAATACAATCATAAAAATATGAGTCTTTGCAAGTAAAGTGATCTCTAAGAGTGAAACAAGAATCTAAATCTTAAATACAATTCAAGGAATATTTTCGCAATTTTATGAAGCAAAATGATTAAATGTATGCATTAAATTTTTATGCAAATAAAAAAGAATTTTTATTTTTAGTTAATGCTGGATTTATAAAATGCTATGAAATAATGAAGAATGTCAATATTTTTAATGGTATTATTTCGTTTTATTTCAAGAGTAGAGGAATTCCATGAATACATTAAATAATCTATTCCATGTAACATTACACAAGTAAATACAACAGCTCACATACAAAGAGATATCACTTAAAATTTTGGTATTATTGTTTTTTGTAATTAGTTTCACAGAACATTTCATTTATTTCTAAATGATTCCTGAAATAAGGTACCTTAATTCATATACAATAAATACAGTTTGATTTTTATTACGAATCTAAATTCAGGGAAAACATTGGTGAAAATCATATTTCGGCTTGTGAAGTCACTGTTCAAGGTGAAATAAAACTATTTAACTGTTTTAGGAACGCTCAGTAGAAGGAAAGAGATCTATTTAGCATTCTAGAATTCCATTACTATTTATTTCGGCAGTAAAACTCGGTTTCGACAAGAAAAAGCTTGTGTTCATCCTTTTTAAAGAAAATTCATCTATGTATTTAACTTAAAAGATTTTCCATCTGAAAGGATATCATCAATAGCAGAAAAGAACTAAAGAATTGGACTGGCAACATTGCCATTAAGATTATGTAAATTACTTGTTTTTAGTTAGAGACTGTATATAATTCAGTACGATTCGTAGATAAAGATGTTTGCATTGAATGAAACATCTCTGCGATTGCCGAAACAATCTAAAGTAAAAACAATCTCCAAAATCACAGATTATTGGATTTATTACATATACCGAATTTCAAAGGGCTATTCTCCATTTTTTTAAACCTTTAAGCGAAAATTTATTGTATCGTATTAGTCAGTCTTATGCTCCAAGTACAAAAGGCAAAATCGTAAATAAATGACGATTAAATAATCGATCAGATTGAGCATGAATCTAATTTCATTATCTAAAGTTGTAACGATACACATTTTCCTAATCGGTTAAATATTCAAGCCTATGGAATGAAAAATTATTTGATAGATAGTAATTATATCCTCATGCTTATGAAACGAAATATAGGTTATTTACCAGAAGGCAATTATCGAAAAAAATGATTTGGTAAGAATAGGCAATTTTAGAACTATAACTGAATGCTAAATCTTATACAACTAACTTCTGGAAGTATCTTGTCTGCAGGTAGAATAAACTGGTCAAAATAATTTCCTCGAAGTTAAAATAATTTAAGAATTAAAGATTAATTCATATTTTGTTGTTGTTGTGAAAAATATCAATACAATTTACATTAAAAAATGTGGAACAAGCCTTTTTTTTCTAAACTGTTATAATTAAACTGTATTTTCAGTTTCAAACCACTGGATACGAAAATCATTTTGCTTCTATAAGATTAAAAATAAAACGTTACAAAAGTTCTATTAACCATCTGAATTAGTTATAATTCAAAATTAATAATCTTTAATCATATCGAAGAAAGTTTCATGCTGCTTTTTGTAAAATTTATTGAAATATTAAAAGACAGATATATTTAGGTTTTTATAAACTATTTTATCTTATTTTTGATAGGTGTTTGAACAATAACTACTTTAGATTTTTCAGTTATATTGTACATACCTCAAAATTATAGAAAGATCAGAATTAGAAAATATCTATGCCTTTAAAAATTTCATTAAATATTTAAAAACTATTCAGATAGTACGTTAATTAATTATTTAAAAATTTTCAGATTGAATACTTCTAAAATATCAACAATGCATTTTTTAATAGTAATTGTTGGAAATATGCGATCGAGTTCATCATTTGTGATCCTTAGTTCAAACAAAATGCCAATTAAAACTAACTGTATATTATCTGGCATCATTCAGCATACTGCTATATAAAATGGAACTACCCAAAATGTTCCTAAAAATGCCACACCACACATTGAAAATAGCCCCTGATAATGAATTTTTTGCCATGAAAATGGATTTTTAAGGTCCCGAAAGTAGCAGTTTTAAAGATTAATGTTCCATCTCCTTTAATTTAATATTCATCTGTTCAAATTATATATGTCAAAATAGAAAAAGGTTGTTTAAATTAAAGTTAAATTTAAACAACCTTTTTAAGTTAAATAATTAAAAATTTAAAGTTAAAGATGGTTGTAAAATTCTAGATTGTTATAGAATAGTTATTCATATAACAACTGTAATAGTCCACGTACTCTGGAAATACTATATCGATGTCAGTTATTACATTAAAACATTCTTCAAACTGACGTTTTTGGAATATTAAGACCTGATTATCCGTACACAACACTACAGTAGAAAAAGGAATCAAAATATCAAATTACCCTCCGTATTCAAAATGACTCATCCTTCCTATTCGTTTCTGGGAAAGTGAGAAGTCTGTAGATTTCTAATCGCTAAATGCTCTGTAAACACACTTTCTAGAGAGCTGCCAGGAATTCGAAAAGCGACATTTGTATTTTTCGTCAACTGCTAGCTAGCTTAAGGGTTACATCCAGCATAATTCGCTAACATATTCATGTGTTCCTTGTTTAAATAAATTTGTCATTCATTTAGAATGCACGCTATTGCCAACAATGGATTTCATTTAATGCTCGGTATGCTAATATTTTACAGAAATATCCTAAATGCTCAGTTTCTCAAATTCTTTTCTTTATGCAGTCTAAGTAGAAAAATCTACCAATAAAAGTAAACAATGTTATACGTGATCATCAATTTCTTTCTGAAGTGATGATGCTTTATTAAATTAATATTAGAAAAATATTTTTAATGACTATTAGACAAATATTTAAAATGGTTATATATCTGAAACAGGGGTATTTTCTAAATCATGTATTAGTTTATAAAATTTATCAATATATATTTTCTGCATATTTTGTAGATACGAATGTTAACTTTGTTTGGGCTCAATTAAAAAGGTAAGGAATGTTATTTACTTATTGACTTGTTTTTATTTTTTTATATTATAAGGACGGATAACAATTATATTTTTTTATAATATAGGGGCACATTTTACAGGAACCGTAACGTTTTCATGTAATTTTCAATCACATATTTTATATATGATAAAATTAAAGTTTATTGTTTATTTATTATTATATTAAATTGATGCTTCTTATAGCACTTGTCATAGACAATGCCACTTTGAGTACGACTTATAAACTCATAAGCCATAACTATTTTTACGGAACAAGTTTCATTCATATATTTCATTCACTCATACACAGATCGTAATTTAGACCTGAATCAGAGTACATCCAGTCTCGACTTGGATGATTTTGTTTTCATAATAGATTTACACGTCATCAGCCACCTTACACACGGTGGTTTTTCAGCCGGCAGAGTTTGTACTCACAACCTAATGGATGTCACCATACCAACCAGGCTATCACTGCATTTTATTTCCTTATTCCTTCTGTATATATGCATATGTATACCCTGGATGTAGTAAGAAATTGAAAGAATCTTTCATTTTCCTAAATGTTGTTGTTGTGTTGTGTCAAATGGCACTTGTAATGGACAAGCCTGCTGCTGAACCCAGCAGCAGATTAAGCCGAATGAAGCGTCTCTTGTATTTGAGTAGCGCCAACTAGGGCCAAGAGTACGACTTTGCTACACACTCACCACATTTGCTTGCACAACCCCTTTTTACAGGGGGGGGCACATTCACCACAGATAGCACACAGAAGAACAACCATGCCCGAATCGGGACTCGAACCCGGGACCTCCAGAACACGAGGCAGACGCGATACCTCTGTGCCAGCAAGCCGGCTTTTCCTAACTGTTATATCATGATATAGACTTCCAATCAAAAATTTTCATCAAATAAGATAGAAAATCGATTAAAAGAATCTTCGCTTTTGTGAAGATGGATAATAAAAAGCTTTAAAAATAAACTATTTTATACCTCCTTTATTGGGCAAAAGTATCAATTGATAAAATGTTTCTCTTACATTTATTAATATATTGACTTTTCAAATTTCTGTTAACAGCATTTTCAGATATTTGCTTATTTTTAAAACTTGAAGGATTAAATAGGAAGATTTATTTCAGAAGTGCAAATGAAGGTGTTTTAATAACCACTTGGCGAATATAATCTGTTGAATAACTATAAGTTTTATGAGAACGCAGTATAATTTCGAAACTAAGTTTAAGACTACTCCTATGTTGAATAATAATGGTGAATGATAGTATTCTCTAAATATATAGTTCACATTAGTATCGGAATTGCTTAAATGTCCGTATTGTCCAAAAAATTATTCAAAACTCCTTAAACTTTAGATAATTCCTATTTTACTAGCTTCTAAATACGATAGAATACTTTCTGGCCATTGAGTTTCTAACGCAACTAAATAACTGGTAAACTATTATAATTTAAACTATTAAATTTATAAATTGTCCTACATTTCTAATAATTGGGAAGACTTCCATATTCCAACATCTAGTCATTAATTTCCCAATTTAATTAATTTTCTGAGTCACAACAAAACTATAATTTAACCTGATAAAAAAGCAGATGAAAATTATAAACAGTGCGCTCTCGTTGCTAATCTGTTACATCAATAGTATGTTCAGTACTTAGTTCTGCAGTTTTCTTTCTGTTTGTAAACCTTTTCACGCAGCTGAATTGGATGAAAAAAAATCGACAAAATCTTACAGTTCAAGTCAAATTTCTTTTATATAGTTTATTAAGCATTGAATGAGTGTGTCCATATTCTCATGTTCAAGCAAACTATTAATGTTCTTTTTAATATTTTTCGCAGGAAAGCAGATATATAAATTAAGATTTAGTGTTAATATTACACACTGAAATGGACATTTTTAGCTCATTTCACATTATTATTTATAATGTCCCTACGTGTAGATAGACAGATACCTTCTCCATTTGGTCTGGGTTTTTTCTTTAATGAGGTAATCATCTATAATTCTAATATTAAACCCCTATGCTAAATTTTCTATATATCTCACTGAATTTTTTTAAAAATATCATGCTGATATATATCTGTATGGAGAGAAAAGGCAATGCTCCAAAACAGAAAAAGAAGATATATACTTAAAATTTGTTAAAAAATTTGTTAAAAAAATTTGTTAAAAAAAATTTGTTGAGCCATAGAAGCAGAATTTTCTCTATTTTGACTGTTCAGTTATAAGTTATTTTGCTTCCAAACAGAAATACAGTTAACTCATAAAAATTCCTTAAGTTCATTTTTAAGTTGATAACAATATCTTCTCTCTTTTTTAACTTCACATTGGTGAAAAAATATTTAATCACTAATTACAATATCTTTTTTAACTTTTAAGGATAAAAACTTTAAAAAAGTAAGTAAATTGGTTTAAAAAATTGATTGTGCCATGTATTTTATTGGTCCATAGAAAACTTTATACTTGAATCCAGGCAAGAAAGATAGTACTTATTACATAATTGCATTTTTCAAAATTATTTAAAATCCATGTTTTATAGAATAGTTTGAAAAGCAACTCATTGAAATTCCATACATTGATTTCATTTTCTTTCAATACCTTAAAATCCAACAACTAATCAAGCATCATTGGTCGTTTATTTAGTGTATCATTTTTACAAATGTATATTTATATCATTTTTACACATGTATATTCATATATTTGTCTGTAGTTAAATGTGTTTCTTATAGAATTTGATTTTTTTAATAAGAAATAAACATTATAATCAGAAAAATAAATTGTTTGGAATATTATGTTGAAAATAGTCTTCTTAATTGAAAAATAAAAACTAATTTACAATTAAGAAAAGGAAAAGTATTAAGAAAAGGGAAGAAAAATGTTAATAATAAAAATGATAAATTGTTTTCATAGTATCATCGTCCTTGAATAGGGAGAATTAATTTCGATTTGAAAAGCCAGTCAAAACATTTAAAATAATTAAATACTTTTTAAGTTTAAAAATAAATCATTCGCATCCTCCTAAAAATTATTATTTACCAGTCCTTAGCCAAAAAAAAGCTTATTCTTAAAATTTAATGACAGTTAATAATATATTTTGGATATAATTCAATTTTGCATATTATGAAGCTGATATCAAATATATAGTTTATAAATTTTAATTTAACCATTTTTAATTCTCACAATAATGAAATTGTTAGTTTACTTAGAAATATCAAAATTAAGGGGAACAAATTATTAAAAAATGAAATTTCGGTAACGTGTAATTATATTAAGAAAAAATAGAAACAAACGCTGCCTTATTTTCATACAAAAATAAATAGTTTTATTCATCTGATTAAGTTAATAGAAAAATGAGTCTTACAATTGAAAAGATTGGCCATGTTAAAGTAATTGAATGAAAAATGCTTTATGATTTTTAAAAAATTCAAAATTTAGGATTCTAATTTATTTTGATGACCACTTTATAATACACAATATCATTTACTAAAATAATCAAAGTAAAAAAGTTACGAATATATTAGCTATTTGTTTTCAAATAATTTAATGTTAGTAAAACTCTTAGAAGAGATAAAATAAATCCTACTTTTCTAAAAAAATATTTATCTGTATCCTTATATTTAACTTGTTTTATTGAAAGAAAATAAAATAAATAGTAAGTTATAATTAAGGATATCAAATTCTGCTTTTTAAAAAAAATAATTTTATAAGATTACATTTTGATGAAATTTGGGTGTAGAAATCTATTTATTGATGTTACTTTAACTTGTTTTACTGCAGAAAGATTTTTAAAAATAATAGTTCGTTATAAATGAATATATTAAAATTCTATTTTTAAAAAAGAGAAGGACAAAAGACTGAATTTTGTATAAAGATGAATTTGGAAACCACTTTATTGTTGTTACTTTGTTAAACGAAATGAGAAAAATATGTATCGGAATTGCCGGAGTCCATATCATTATTTTAAGATCGTTACAAAATTTTACAACTGTTACCAAAAGCGGAATAATACTATTTATATTTTCATTTTTGCTAATATATAAAAGACCCACGAAAAAGTCGTCAGCTTTTTAAAAATAATGTGCATCGGTTTCTTTCTTCTTTTTTTTCATCTGCAATAAATTCCTATAGAGAAAGAGAATGGTAATTTAAAGAAATTCAAATAATTTCACATGAATCTGAGTAAGAGCTGCTCGCATCGTGGATACCTAACTTGCCGAGGGACGTATCTGATATTTAAAAAGATTCAATTTATTTCCTAATGAGAATTTCGATGAATGGCTTAATTAGGCATTGAGGGAATACAGAAACTCTAATATTTAAACTATCTCTTTTATCCCAATTAACATTTTGGAAATACTACCAATTGAAATAATAAGAAAGCGAAAAAAATTAGAAATTAATATAAGTAAAAAAATATTATGAATCATGTATGAAAAATATAATTCATATAATGAACAGTTGAAGAAAATAGCGAGACTTGAAATAACGAGGATTATTTCATTGATTCTCTCTTCACTAAAATTTTTAAAGTATTTGATTTCAATTTGCAAAGTAGAACAAAGATCATTTTATCATTTCCGATAATTTAGAAACAATAGGGATATATAAAAAATAAGTACACTTGATTAGAATAAATATAGTATAGTGTGTTAATCCCTGATTAAACTCAAATAAAACAGATTCGAATTGATAGAATAGAAATTTTCCTGCAAAATTCAATTGATAAAACCATTTAAATTATGGATATAAAATGAGTTAATTTAAAAAATATATTATTAGCTTAAATTGCTTCAAATCGATGGAATTAAGGACAGATATATTCATTATTTTGACTAAAGAATTTGGTATTTCTAGGAAGTTAAACTTATAAGTCGATAGTAATAAAGTCGCCTAGAAGTTGAAATTACATAGGAATTCTAATTTGTTAAAGAGTGTGTGAACTAAGCTGTATTATAGAAACCGTAATCTCAAAATCTCTAAACTAAATCCATTAAATTATTTCAAATCTTGATGAACTAGAAAAATAAATAAATAATTCAAGTTTCATTTTTGCCCTTAGATAAACTAGAAAGAAAAATATGAAATTTCGGAACCATATGGATTGATAAGAACAATAGCTGCGAATATATATATATAACTTTGCTATTAATTAAGAATAAGAAATATCATATAGTAATCGGACAAGTATCATTAGTATTAAAATTACACCAAAACGACGACTGAAAAAATAATTATTATTAATATGGGAAGAATTTCTACTTCTTGATGACTTATTAATTTTCTACCCAAAATTTTTTCCTGTCCTTAAACTGTACATAATTTGTATAGATTCTTTTGCAAAGATAGTTCCTCTTTAGCAATAATCCGACTTTATTTTTTTCTTCTTTTTCTCTTATCACAAATCTTAGAGGTATTACTTCATTGAATGTTGGCATTAGATCATATATTCAAACGCGTGGAATCTGTGAAATATCAAAAAAATATTTTTTAAGTTTCAAATGTCTGAAAATTTCAAGTGAGTTTGGCATATAAAGGACATTTCTTTATGAAAACATATGATCAACGAAGAAACTCGCCATATCATTCAAATTTCTTTCAAAATTATTTTTTTAAGTTCCCCAAAACAGAGAGACGTTTAAAAGATTGTATATATGAGCTCAGTCTCATTAAAAAGGAGATATGAACATTTATTTTATCTCATTTCATTTATCTTTATGCATTCATTCTTAGAATCTTTCTAAGAAACATAATTTTAAGAAACATATTCTCGTTTCTAACTACAATTTTTATTTCAATGCTCTTTTTTAATTTGCAACTAAGATAAGTCACAGTTTAGATAAAGATTTTCTACATTTAATTCTTTTCCTTGTTATACGAGGCATATTCGGAAAGTAAGTACCGTTTTTTAATAAATAGAACAAAACATTTTTTTTCAAACAAATTTTATTATTACATGAAAGACCAAACCTTAAACTATTTTTCTACGTAGTTTCCACCAATGTTCAAACACTTGTCGTAGCGAGTGACGAGTTTTCCTATGCCTTCCTCGTAGAAACTTGCCGCCAACCCATCGAGAACACAGCTTGTGATAGCCTAATTTGTCAACAACAATTCCGTACAACACAGTACGTGAAATTTGTGGAAATTCGTCTGAAAGTATCGTTATTGTGAATCGTCTGTTCTCTTTGATTTTTTCATCAACTTTCCGTATCAGATCGTCATTGACAAGAGAACGCCGACCACTCCGAGCCTCATCGTGAACATTTTTTCGACCTTCATTAAACATTCTAACCCACTTCCGCACCATTCCATCACTCATCGCGTTTTCACCATACACTTCTTTGATTTCACGGTAAATTTCAGCCGGTTTCACATTTTTTGCGTTTAAAAAACGGATAACAGAACGAATCTCACAGTCGGCGGGATCAGTAATTGTCTTAAACATTTTAAACAAGCACAGCGAACTGGAAACACAACCTACTGCGTCCAAAATGGCGTCAGTTGAGAGTCAGTGAACAAGGAAGACTAGTGCGCATGCGCAGAACGCCGATCGCAGTGCTGCAGCGGCAGTATAATTAAACGGTACTTACTTTCCGAATATGCCTCGTATATCTTTACAAAAAATGAGAACGAAATTTTCATAAAGAAGGATATGCCAAATAGAAAGAAAATAACTATGTATTATCTCATAAAAGTTTTGTATAACTATTCAGGAAAGTATTATTGCTGTATGAAACTATCTGCTAATTAATGTTGTGTGGTGATTGCCAAACATATAAGCCAGATAACATCCCTCGGGCTGAAGTACATTTTTGGCCCAACGTATATGCTACTCGGCTACTAACCATAAGATTGGGAGTTCGGGCCTAGCTCTATCCGCTACACCTAAAGTTGATTGAACAGTTTACCACTTACTTATTTAAAATCAAATATTAAATTAGTTATTTAATATGAGAAACTAAGATAAACCTATATAAAATATACCAATTGAAGAGTTTATTTTCTAGGTATGAGAATTAAAAATCAACTAGTTTTGGTTTTGAAAAAAAAAAATCATGAGCTTTGAAGACATTTCTAAGCTCGAAAATTCTTTATGGGAAAATAATTCAGTGCAATTATTTTTCTAAAAAAATAATATAAGTGGTGAGTATAAAAGAAAGAGGGTGTCATTTAGTTTGATAAGATACTGTCTTTGCAACGTTAATTAACATTGCTATTTCTCTCAAGTAACTACGGATTATAAAATTATTCGAAACGTCGATTGTCCAAATAAATATAAGACCTTACAAGTACTTTCTTCATTTTAAATACTTTTTAAATACAGATTTTCTTGCATATGCTATTTTTTGTTAATGAAATAAATAATATGAAGTCTGTCTGTAAGTTAGGTTTTCAGAGGAATTACAGTAATATTTTATCTGCATTTAGAAAATACTTCCTACCCAGGTAGCATATCCTATTGTATAATACTGTACAATATTGTGCGATATTATATAATATTAAATAATATTAGACAATATCAAGCAATATTGCTAATATTGATCAATATTGTACAATTTTTGTGTGCTACTAGGGTAATTATGCCATTGAAACAGTTTAAAGTGTTGTAGTAGATGCACACATAATTTTTTTTGCATAAAATATTTTAAAAAGCTAAATTCGGAAACAAATTTAGTTCCTTATAGATTTAATTAATAAATATAAAGAGTTTTTTTAAGAAAAAATGAAAGAAACAATTAAATCAAATTTTGGATCTGTAAAGAAGATTTGTAGTTTGTGAATCTAAATGTTGATTTGCTTTCCTTTTAGCAAGTCGACTTAACAAACATGTTTAAAAAATATCTTTTCATCATTATATAGTTATTGTATTTACATTCTCAACTATAAAGTAACTTAATTCCAACTATCCATGAGCAAGTGTATCTACTACTTTTCTTGAAAGAATATCTGGAGTTCAGGAAAAAAGAGATTTAGGAAGTTCTAGTAGATTTTTCTTACATTCTTTCAAAGTCTTATCCAAAGAACGGAATGAATGTAGCAATAAATGTGCAAACGTCAGAAACAAAAGGAATCCGAATTCTATAAAAGACATAAAAGCTTTCATACCATCTGAAAAAGATTTTCCTTTTTTTTTCTTTCTGAGAGACTTTGTCAGCCAATTATCTTTAAGGTGCGGAGGTTCGTTAAACATGAAAAATCTAATATATCTAGTCTCAAATAGATCTCTAGAGCGATGATGGAAGACAAGTTTTTATTTTCTTGATTCAGTAACCTTGAACCCCATGCTCTTCTCTTCAATATAATTATTTAAAACTTAGCCAGACATTCATTTTAAAGGATTTTTTAAATAAAATTAGTAATCTGAAATATTTCTGTAAGTTCGGTTTTTAGAGAAATTAGAATAAATCAGCTTTTAGAAAATACTTCCTGCTTGTGCCATTGAAACAATTTAAAGTGTAGTAGATGCACACGTATATTTTTTTCGCATAAAATATTTAAAAAGTTAAATTCGGAATCAAATTTAGTTCCTTATAGTCTCAATTAATAATTATAAAGAGTTTTTTTAAGAAAAAAAAACGAAAGAGGACAATTAAATTAAATTTTGGAACTGCAGTTATGAAGATAAGATCTCATTATTATTTATATCCTCTAAAGAAATGCTATATTATTATAATTATATAGGAAAATGCATTATTCAAAATGCAAACTGATGAGAAAAGCAAAATAATCGTTTCTCTTAATAAACATAAGAGAAAAGACAATCGTGAAAGTTACAGAACGTTGTGCAGGTGGAAGGCATTTCTTTAAAAGTTCGATTGGGTATGGATAATATTTAATTACGTTCAATAACTATTGTTGCAGTTGTGTAATTTAATAAGATGTATAAATAAAATAAAAGATTGAATGCCCATGCATCTTCTTATTAAAGAATCCACTCCTTCCTAACGACAGAATATGCCTCCCTCGGAAGGGTTGAGCTGTGCCTGGTGTGGAGCTTTGAACTCAACCTAAGTTCCAAACAATGCTGTTTTGACATGTCAGTTCTTTCAAAAGCTTTAAAAAATAGAGAAAAGTGATAATTGTTTCCGAATAATCAGTTTTCATCTATAACTGGTGCCCTTTCAGCCTTTTTTTAGTCCTCTAACTCATCAATTTTATTTTTCCTACTTATAGTTCTGTCTCATCTTAGAGTCTTTACTTACCATAACAGTTTTTGTGCTGATCTGGAATATATTGCATAGTATCATTATTATCATGTTGTTACAATTACAATATTGCTATCAATAAATCGTAAGATTTTGCTACATTTTCAAAGTATGAAATGTAATGAAATTCATATGGAAATGTGATGAAAAATATTTAATTTGTACTATCGTGAAATATTATTTTGTTTAATCGAAACTCCACAGTAAAAATGAAATTAACGTAAAATCTCTTTATATAAAAATATAAATAAAAAGACATTGTGAATATGCATAATCCGTCTAAGTACGAGCGAAAAATGACTGTGCATAATAGTAACAAAAAAAAGAGAAGCAGATGAAGAAAGAAAAGAAGAAGAAACGCATATGGTAATTCCAACGGGAACGGTTTTTTTCTATGATTTTACAGTCCTTTCTGTATCTTCCAATCTTAATTTATCCTACTAGATCTATCTCAAAACCAGAAAAAGATGCAGGCTTGTGGAATTTCAGCAATAATGTCAGATAGGATCCATTACGCGGAGAGTTAAGTTAAGTATTGCATTCTATTATAGAAATTCGTGACCCTGAGAAGCCCCATATTAATTGTAACTTTCTGTATTAATTTTTGTCATGTGTTTATTTTGAATATGTTCAGAAATTTTGATAGCAAAATATCGCAAAAGGAAGAACTTTCCAATTTCTTTTAAAATTTTACTTTTTACTGAATTTGTGACATAAAGCTACGTGCATTGGCAATTTCATAATTTTTTGTCCCCATTTTTAATCTACAAATTTGAAATGTGGTTAGAAATTACAATATTACTGAGTGTATCAAAGAACATTTATCTTAATTAGTTTAAAGAGGTCAACATTATAAATATGATTTGCTTAAACATTTACATAAAGTTCATTAAATGACTATATTGAAAATTTATAGAATTACTTACATTAATTTTATCTATAAAGATCATTGATCAATGTGTTATTCAATTAACGGAATAAACAAGACATAGTGAAGCCTGGAATTTACATTTTTTTTTCTATTTTTAATTCATTGTAGATGTTTTTGCTGTTTAATTATATTATATTTTTAAATTTGATTATTTTTTAAACTGTAACCAAATTAATTACTTGTTTTGAATTCTGTTATTTAAAATAATAAAAAGATATATATAGCAATGAAAAGTCAAATATTTTGGAAGTTAAGTCCGGAAGAAATGTGAATGAAAGAAGACCAAAATAAGAAAGTCTACCATTTCGAATTTTGCTGTTGTTTCAAGTCCACACGAAAAACATTTCAATGTTTGAGGGAAATTAGATAAGTATTCCCTATAAGAGCCTCGGGGGAAGGAGCAAAGGCAATATAGCAGTGCATGTATTTTATATTATGATGCCAAATATAATCAGTCTTGAATGGAGGGGAGAAATGAAATGAATACTTTTAAGACTTGTAAATGTTGTACATGGGGTATTTGGTGCCTTCAATGGTATGAGGGAAGGGCATTGGAGAGCGATTCATCTATGAACCGAGCCTTTTATTATATATAGGCGTGGCAAAGTAATAAATATATGGTCTTAAACAACAAAACTCGAAAGTTTTAAAGAATGAGGTTAAATGTGTAGCATTTCAAATATCCACAAAGCTTAAAAATTCTCAAGAAAATATATTTGTTAAAAAATATAAGAATTCTGGTTCCTAATATATTGAATTAAATGATATATATATATATATATATATATATATATATATATATATATATAT
>JAOUZG010019159.1:408452-423575 GCA_026289955.1 Argiope argentata
TGTATATATATAACCAAAATTGATTACTTGAATTACATTTTTAGTAATAAAGTAACATAAACTAACCTTCGTGTATCTTGAATGTAATAGAAAAAGTTAGGCTGGTAAAAATAAGAAGTAGATCCTATCTTGAATTTAATTTATAATTTCTTTAGAAGGTAATGAAAAAGGTATACATCATTTACAAATTCAAAGAGAGAGCTTTTAAAACCTTTCACACTTTGGTAATTTTCAATAAATATTTATCAAGGGAACGCTTGTATTATATAATACTAAAACAAAAGCATTTCTTCGATTCGTCGTAAAACTTGCAGATTAAAACTAAGCATCCTGCTCATCTGGGACATGAATGTTGCTTCTAAATCAAAAGGAACATATATGATTTCAAAGAGAGAAGATGGAAAATAAAAAAAGATAGAACTAGTTTAAGGTAATAAATCTCTAAACCTCTTTTGATTCAATTTTTAAACCTAAGTATTTTGACAGTAAAAAATATCGAAATCTTAAACATTCCATTTTTGTATTTAGAACACATAATAACTAAAATAAATTAAAATATAGAAAATTCTGGAACTAAAAATGATGGAATTAACAAAAAAATTCATATTCAGTCAAGTTTATTAAGAATCCACCTGAAACTTATAATGAAAGTAGAAATATGTTTAAAACTTTATGACTTGTTTCTATTTGTTGTGAAATCCAACCCATGTATATGTATGTAAATGTCAAAAAAATTACGAAATGAACAAATTTTCTTGACTTCATATGCTTCATATGCTTTTATTAGACAACCTTATTACATCACTAATACAGTTCTGCCTATTAAGAAAACTTACTACTTTTTTTCATTTTTATCCTCTCATGCATGTTTTCCCCCTTACATAGGTTACATGATAAAGAAAACCCAGGGCTGCACTTACTGCATGTTTCGGTTTTCCATTAGTTTTTACATTAGTGTGTCACAAGAAACATCATTAATTTAGTTTTCGAAGCGTGTAATCAAATCACCAAAATAAGAGGAATCCAATACATAAATAGTGCGTAGTTTCCTTGTTCTTAAGATGATGAAATCCGAAGCAAGAGGTGAAGCATATTGCTAAGATTTATGGTTGAAAAAACTTTTGAATAGATTGATGACATATATGCATGCTATCCTGATTTATGTCTTTTAGTAATAAGATATGAAGTCATAAGATATATCAAATTTTAAAAAAAGAAATTGAAGATGCTGATTTTTTTTAAAACTATGAATTTGGAGTAGATGTTTTGTTGTTGATGTGCGTGAAATGTAAGAAAAACTTTCTGTAATAAGAAGCCTAAATTTTACATAGCTCACCAATTGAACCTAGTTATTTTCGATAAATGGATAAACAAAGCGTGTTTTGATTTTAAAATTCCATATAAATTTAAATTGTCAAATATATTTTTGTGTCACTAGACGTTCATAAAAATGCAACAGAACCACATATCCACAAATAAAATGTAAAAAATTGCAATTTTTTAAAGAACCTCCCCCCCAATGGAACAATTATTCTAATAAAGGGTGTCTTATAATTAACACAAAATTTAAATCTGAACCACTCTTACAGTAAATTGTTGGCAACCCTATTAAAAAGCCATTTGGAAGATAATGGTTTATGATTAGTAAAAAAGGAGCATTGAAAAATGATTAGTAAAAATAGAACAACGTGGTTTCATTGTCGAACAACAGTTCAAAAATAATGAAAGTCTGCCAGCCATAGTTCAAAAATTCGAGAAATTCTCCTCAAGATCATATGATTTAATATAATTGGATGGTAATTTTATGGAATTATTTAAAATCACCATCTATGCTGGCAAACCCACAAACACATATGTATTGAAAGAGGAAATTCAACTTTACATCAACGAAATTCAGCCGAATTTATGTAAAATGGTTGAGGGAAATCTTGACAAAAGAATGCATATTTGTCAGGAAAGCCGTGGATGCCATTTTCCTTATGCGCTATTCCATACATATCTTTATGCAGCATAGTGATTTTGCATTCAGCAAAACGGTTGACAAACGTTTTTTTATTAGTATTGCCAACACTTTATTGCACGAATAGGGATAAACTCAAATTTTGTAGTGATTCTGAGATGCTATTTGAAGCCATTGATGTAAATATATGAATTTCACTACATCTAATATTACACCATCTGAATGTTCTTTTCGTACGTCATGTGCATTTCAAAAACTCAATTCAATTTTTATTAGTTATAAAAAAAGTTTAAAAGGCGTTTGAAACATTTAAAATAAACCCCTTTATTGATTTGGAACTCAATTTAATCGGATGCATGATTCATTAAGCTAAATCGTGCAAAGTAGAAATTGAAGCATGAACATGCAATTCAAAAGGTAAAAATAATTTTAAAAAAACATGCAAAAAAGTACTTGTTCCTTATTGTTGGAATAAAGCAACAAAGGTATAAAAAGGCTTTAAAAAGTGAATAGAATGCAGAAAACTCAGATTTAGGAAAGAGGAATAAAATCTTCATTTTCAAGTCAAGAATTTCCCCTTTTCCATTGTTAGCAGAAGAAAAGATAAGAATAAATGAAAAAGTCGACTCAGAAAGAAAACTGTTCTCGTTTACAGCAATTCTGAATTTGCGGAGACACAGTTTGTTCAGATGAATAAATGACTTTCAAGAAGTTCCGTGGAAAGATGCATAACTTGCGTGGAATGATTTTGCCAGTTTGTTCACCTAACCGGCGCCGGTGAATAAAGTGCCATTGGGTGTATGAAAATAAAATTTGTTTTGATCTAGAATCTGACTTAACAGTGGAATTTAATATCTATTTAAATTGTTTATACTGCGTTATCATTTTAGTAAATTTTCTAGGATGAAATAAATTTTCCTTGTTGAAAACTTATTAAACTTTCAATGTCTGATTCTTTTAAAAGAAAAATTACTCAAAAAAATTATATTATTTTTAAATATTATTTTTGAAATATTAAATTTATTATAAAATATTATTTTTTAAGTGATTTTTAATAAACATAAATTAATTAAATATGTTAATTAAGCAAACGTCTTAAAATCTATTCTTTATTTTTTTATATTGGAATGTTCTTTATGTCAAAACTTTTTTGCATCCATACAAAATTTGTGTGTAGACTCGTGTGTGTGAGAATGTGTGTGTATGTGTTGGAGAGATAATTTGTGTATGCGCGTGCGTGAGAGATGTATCTGTGCGAAAGTGTGAGTGTTTTATTTTATTTAAGAAAATCAATAACATATTAGAGTTATTTACATTTCATGATTGTTTATAAAATTCGGTAGATGAAATGACAAATGTTGCGATTTGGTAGATCGATGAACAAAATTAGTCTTTCCCATGATTATATTTTAAAATTATTATTTTAATATACAAAAAATATATAAGAAAATTATAAAAAACTATAAAATCATAGAAAAATTTGAACTTAAATTGGTACAAACCTAAAATTTTGATGATGAAATCATTTGTCATATTGGCACTACTGAATTATGCCAACTTATTGGCAAAGGTGTATTCAACCTCCAAAGGAAGCCAATATGGTGATTTACTCCAAGTTTGGTATCACAATATTACTTTCACTAAATTCAGTGAGTTTTTGAAATATCATGTTCAGTTCATGCTGAAATATCATGTTTGGTTTGACTATCTTGTTCCTCATGCAAGGGACAGTTTGGGCAAAAAATTTCTATAAGATATAGATTTAGAATTTCATTGTTGTAGTCGTATTCAGTTTGTTTTTCTAGTGTGCAAAAAGAAAATGTATAATTGTACTAAGTTTATTTTATGGTCACTTGAAGAAAAAATGAAAAGTTTAAAAATTACAAAATTCCGATCTGAGATCTTGATAATTCAATTCTTAATTAGTTTATATTTCTTATATGGAAATATCAAATGGACAAATTTGGTGCAGAATAAAGTGCGAGTCATTTTGGAATGTAAAATAGGAAATGAAAAGAGACATTAACTTTTTAAAATTTGGTACTAAAATTTATTTCAAGTTTCATTGTAAGATTTATTGAACGCATAAAATTATATACTATTATTTATTATTTATAAGGATTATATATTTATTATACTTTTTATATATTATAAGGATATTTATAAGGATTATTTTTTATATTATATTATTATTATTTATATTTATAAGGATTATATATTTGAGCAGCTACGCTTATATCATCAATTATTATCAATCCCACATTGATTTCTTAAGAATTATCAGTATTTTGACCTCTTAAATAAACTACATTTACTGACCATAAATGGGTGTAAATTACAGTTGGAAAAAATGCGTTAATTTTTAATAATCCTAAAATCAAATCATAAAATATAAAATATTATTTTCTGAAATTTATGCATTTAAATTTTTAATTTTTAAAGAATTTTGGCATTAATATTTTCACAAATTAAATCTGGTGTATAATGTAAATGCAATAATGGTAATAATAGTGTTATTATTAATAACGTTTTTCTTTAGCTATGAATTTTAGAACTATAATTTTCTAACTTAACAGAAGTGTATTTTATTTATATTATTAATTAAAAATTTGATTAAAGATACTCGAATCTATGTACTATAATTTTAAACTGAAATATTATATTATTTAATAATTATCTTTAAAATTCACACAAAAAATCAGATTCTTATATTTCAATTTAAGGTGCTATTTTTTAATTGCAAATAATAGAAAAATTTGAATAACTTTTCACTCCTATGATTTTATCTACAATTTTAATTAAATGCGAAATTTATACTTTTTCAATATAAAAAAATCGACTTTAACTGAATGCTTGTTTTAATTAATTATTTGCATGTATCGAAACCTCAAATAATTACCACAATTGCATTCTTTCTGTAGAAAATTAATAATGTGCATTTATTGTTTCATTGATATACAGAAACAATGAAAGATTTTGAGGTTCTATATTAATTTAGAAAAGTTGAGAGAAATCAATTTACGAAACGATATGTCTTTTATAAATGCACAATTCACCTTTAATAGGTTGGAAATTGTAAATATAATAAACTGTACTAATAACAGTGAAATATTATATTAATAACAATGAAGTATAACTATTGTAATTAATAAATATAACTAAAACGGTATTTTTATTAATAACAATGAAATATTTTGCGACGATATATTAATTTATAAAAGTTAAGAGAAATTAATTTACAAAAGGAATATCGCATTAAATGCTCAATTCATCTTTATTGTGGTGTAAATTGTGATTATATTAAATTATATTAATTATAATAGTAATGTATAATAATTCTTGTTAAATTATCAACGAAGAAGGTAATATTTTTAATAACTCCATTTATAAAGTTTGGTGGCAACTTCAATTCGGCCAATTACATCAGTGTGGCGATATAATTAAAGTAAACATAAGGTTATAATTCTGAATCTTTAGAAATTATAAGGGAATGGTTAATATCCTGGGGCTCAAAGAAACACCAATAAAAATATATCATAGATGAAATTGGTAAATTCAATTATCTAAAAGCCCCATTATTCGAAACACCTTTGAAAATAACAGCTGACTTCCTGTTTTGGGAGAAAATTATTGTTAAACTTTTGTGCTATTATAGCAGAAATTCTGTAGAAAATAAATTTCGAAAAACACACACGAGTGACAGCTATTAGAAGTTTTCCTATTTAAGCATTCCAATAACGTAAAACGCTTTTGTCATCGGTTTTGAAATACTAATCAATTCAAAATGTCTTTAAGAATTAAATAAAATACTTATAGTACATTATTATTAACCATGATTTTGAAACCACTAACAAGAGATCTGGCATTTGATTTAAATTAATAAAGAATTTGGATATAAATATTCTATTGGTGTTTTAATGGATTTTCGATTAATCCGAAAACTAAATACGTAGTTTTATTTTATCCAAGAGAATAAAATATAGCTTTCCCAGTCAGGAAAATGTTAGTAATTTAAATTGTCATTGTGTTAAAAGAAATGATAATAAATTTCAATGCAAATGAATCAGAATTGTTATTGTAAGTAAGTCATGTGTAAGTTAATTATTTCACTTCAATTTTTTTTGAGAAAAAATATCACTTTTGATCATAAATAGCAATTGGTGGAAAAAGTTTCATTTTTTAACGAATACAACCTGTAAGGAAACAGTTTAAAGTTGCGAGAGAATAAGTTTAGACATAATAGTTAAGAAAATAAATATTTCAATAATAAGATCTTGAAAATATACAATGTGACTGAAAACATTATAAATTCAAGAATTGTTATTTCGATTTAGCTATAGTTCTTTTTATTATAAAAATAATTTGAAGCTGAATGGATCAATCAGTGATTTTAGATCTTATTAGATTACTACATTAAATGTTTATACTATACTTAATCAGTGATGTTATAATACTCAATTTATATTGTGCAAGATGTTGTTGAAGAATATTGGAAGGTAAATTATTGGGAAGAATTTTAAAGAGCATTGGGAGAAGAATTTTGAATTGAACTTTTGACAATTTTTTTAATTGAATTTTTAGACATATCATTTTTTCTGTATTTTTTTAAGAACACCATTTCTTCTCAAGAGCTATACTCAGTCTCAATAAATTCAGTGTAGTTATTTTACTCTACTTCAACGTCATTTTCCTGATTATTTGTGACACTGTTTTTATCTGAAGTGCTTAAATGACTTTCATCCTCCATATTGATATTATAATAAGAATTACAAGAAACTGAAATGTGAATGCATAATAAAAAAGAATTAATGTTTTGTAGCGAATTCATGTGCTTCATGTACGGAAAAGCTGGATTAAATTTCAAAATGAAACATAATCGTTGAATAATGCAAGACGTTTAATATCATCCAGTATTTCATATTTTAAGGCTTTCTGTGATGTTATAGTTTCTGCCAACAAGGAACACATTTCATATACTGTGAGTATACTTAAAGTTTATCTCATACTGAAAGGAAATACCAACGACTGGAAAGCCTCACATAGAATATAAATAATAGCTCCAAATTAGAGCAATGAGTTATTAGAATTTTTATCACAAGATGCGATAATTTATCATTAAAATGATTGTCATTCATAATGACGTTATCCAAACTATGTCATGAACACACAATAAAAGCATAATTTCTTCTAAAATTGAATGTATATTATAATATGTTATCTAGTGTTGTTTTAGTGTTTAGTAGTAAGAAGAACCGTATATTTTGTAATAATTTTAAGCGAAGCAGTAGAGAATGAACTATACACGATGGAAAAAAATATTAGTACGGATTATGTAGTTTAAAGAATAAGCAATATGTTATTTCTCACTTTCATTTAAAGATAAGAGTTTAAAGTAACGTATCATTAGGATTCAAGACAACAGAAGTCAAAAAATAAAACATAGAAACTACTTCATTAATCCAATTTAAAACATAAAAATTAGAAATCATATAACCAAAAGGAAAAATAAGGGGTGGATTGACTAAAGCAATGCAACTTCTTGTTTATTTAAAAGGTATCCATACTTAAAACATCGGAATTAAAATTGTATTTTATAATGCATGATAATTTTTAAGAAAATCATTCCAAATCATTTAATCTTTTATCCCTAAATGAGGTAAAAGCTGATTAATTAATTTTTTTATTAATTTTAAATTTATTAAATCCAGATTGATTTGCTATTTTCAGTTCATCATTTCACAGATTGTACAATCACGGATTGATGATATCATTGCCTTTTCAGAACGATTGCTTTTTTACATTGGAAATACCAGCGTTATATCCTTAGGACGCATTCCATGCTCTGAGAGAATAATTGCACTATGAGAGAAATTCTTTAAAAATAGTGGAACAAACCATAAATATTATTTTCATATACATAATAAAGTGAATATTGGATAGAATATAGTGATATTAGCCGTAATATTTGGTTAGAATGTAAATGCACTGTTAAAAACAATTAAAGGTAGTGAGGTTGGAAACAATTATTGGTGTAAACAATTATTACAGAGGAATGTAACAATTATTACAGAGGATTGGTGTAAACAATTATTTACACCAAGATAATTTTTTGAATGAGGGATACATTATCGACAGACATAGTAGGCTATATGAGATAAAAACAACATTTTTTGGGCCAAAAAATTTATTTTATTGAGCATTTGGGTTTTAAAAGGAAAACACACACACACACACACACAAATTGTACATATAAGAAAAGTAGATTAAAAAAGATGTTTTTCTAAAAAAATAAAATCATATTTAGTTGACGGTATTGTTTCAACGGACAGCCAACAACGTTGAACAAATTTGAGGCCCCAAATCTATGAGGGTATTAACAAGAGCCAAGGATATTCTGCCCCACTCCTCCAGAAGAACTCTTTCCAGTTCTTGGAGAGTTTGTGGGGGTGAGAGGCATCCAAAAGTTCGTCAGCCTAGAACGTCCGAAACATATTCGATTTGGTTCAATTCCACATAACAAGCTGACAAATCCATCCGTAAGATTCCTCCCACCAAAAGGAAATCATTCACCAAGTTAGCATGATATGGCCTGTAATTGTCGCCCATTAACATGAAGTCATCTCCAATTGCAACTTTAAACTCAAAATTTGTAAAAAAAAAAAAATTGCTTATACTTTTATTTTCCAAGAAGACTTACAATACCTTTTAGTTGTTTTCAGCAGTGTATTTTACTTTTAGGTAAATATTATAATAAAGTTGTTTATTTGTTATTATAGGCTTTCGCATATTTCTTTTCTTATTTTTTTTATCCGAATTCCTCCGAATGTGCATAAGACAGCAGCTAAATTTCAAATAAGTAAGCAAGTTTTCAAAGAAATAAACTCTTTGAGCAAAAGAATTTCGTATGGAAATAACTAGGCAAAACCTGGTTTCTGTTTCAAAGGGGAAAAAAGTCCAATATTTTCTTTACAATCCTACTTCTGAGTTTTTAACTCAAAAGATTATGTGGAATCTTAGAAGAGTTTTTATATTCGAATATAGTTTCAAAAACATGCTCGTATTTCTTTTGAAGTTGCTTATATGTCAAAACGTATCAAGTTTTAAAAAAAAACGAACATTTTTTTTTTATTTTTATGTAACTAAAACATTTTAATTCTTATCCGTATCATTATTTCTGTCAGATATTTAAAGAAGATCTGAGATGTTTATGTTTAGCCATTAAAATTCTAATGTTTAAAAAACTCCTCCATAAAAAATATCAGCAAAAAAAAAAGAAAGAAAGAAAAAGAAGAAGAAAGCACTTGCACTTTTTTGAATGTTTTTTACAGAATTATTTTTTATACATTTATTTTATTTCTTTGCATAGGAACTGATCTAAAATATGAAAAAGGATTAAAAGCAAAGGTATTGAAAAGATAAATAACAAAAATAATGAATAATTTTCCCCATTTAACTTTATTATTTTTTGTTTCTTTGACAAAAAATTTTTATAATATAATCCTATTAAATTTTAATGTACTATGAAAGTCTGTGTCATGGCTTAGGGGTAGCGTGTTTCCCCAATGCCTCGGACGTACAGGGTTCGAGTCCCGTACCTAGGATAGGGGTTCTCCTGTGTTCAATCTGTGATTTGTCAGAATGTGGTCCCTGTAAAAACGGGGTTGTGCAAAGGAATGTGACGCATGAACTAGATAAGTCGAATTCTTGACAATAGTTGGAGATACTGAAAAACAAGAGACGCTCATTCGATTTCAAATCGCTGACGGCCATCAACACGCTTGTCTATGACTATGCCTTGAGTTACAACAACAAATGTACTATAAATAATAATTTAACAAATTATATATTGTCTGATTTTAATAAGAGGTTTAGTAAATTTAACATGTACTGAGAAATTGCACTCAAATTTTTTATATAAAATAATTTATTATTAAAATAATATACCTTATTTTAATAATTTTACTAAGAAAAGAGATAATTATTATTTAATATTATTTTTATTAGAGATAATTAAAGATTAGATTATAAGTAATCATTATTCATTTTACTAAGATAATATTACATTTTGTATTGTCTGATTTTAATAAGAGGTTTAATAAATTTAATATATACTAAAAATTACATTCAAAATTTTCATATAAAATATTTTACTGTCAAAATAAAATCTCTTAGGTTTTCTTAGTAATTATTTTGACAAAAAAAAAGATAGTGTCAAACATTTGCTTTAACCCTTTTTAAGGCTGTGGTAATTATCTTACCACCACCTTAAAATATTTTGAAAATATTGTAGCTCCAAAACTAACTAGAAACGGACAAAAGTGTCATGTTCAACATCAATGTTACTTTGTGCTCAGTTCCTGGTTATGTTGTTTCACCAGAATAATTTGAAATGATGCATTTGGTAATTTACATAGTACCTGGTTTTTCTACCATTTATTTCATGCGTAATTAATAAATTTTAAATTGTGAAGTAACTAATAATAAATAGTTTTACAAAAATCATTTTTACTTGTGAAATTATTTATATTTCATATTTTTCTACTGAATAAGTTAGTAAAATGTCATTGCTAGTTTGCGTCGGTGGAAAATATGTAGTTTCCACCCCTGTAATAAACTACAAACACAACAACAAAATTTTAACAAAAATACTTTTTTGGTCATAAATGAGCTTCTTTTTTCCAAATATAACGTAAAATGAAAATTTTGAAAGAAAACAGCTTGTGCCAGTTAAAGGGTTAATTTATACCTGTCTATGAGGTAATTATTTCCATTTATGGTCATTCTGTATCTTCAAGATAATTTCACAATCTAAAGTTCATAAATTATATAAAAAAATATAATTACCAGCATTATTGCTAAAATTCATCATATTAATAAAAATAAATTAAATTGCAGGTATTAAATATTAATATGAAGTGATTAAATATTATCAAAAATGTCTAGCATGTTTGCTAACATTAAATGTTACGATATTTTCACATTATCAAATGGCATCCAAGATAAAGAACAACTTTGTGAATGCATCGTTGCTATAATAAATGGAATATGTGTCTCTAAAGTAATAATCTATTTGTACTCATGAAAAAAGGATTCGAATAAACCAGTTTAAGCATTTTTGTCAGAGTTTTTGAACAAAATAGAGTCCCCTATACTTTTATGTAAACAGTTTAAATTCCAGATAAATTTCAAATGAAGTAGGTGTTTTTAATCTAAGATAGGTCCGAATTTTCAACCCTGCACATTGTTTTCTTTGTATCAAGGCCTTTAAAAAATTTAAAATTATCTGTTGTCTTCTTTTAAATACCAACGAGTATATTTATATCTGATAATTGTTTTTAACGTGCACTTGAATCAGTAGAGCTATTTATGGCTCTACTGTCCTAATATATTTACTAATATATTTAATCCTAATATATTTAAAAAATACTAAAAATTTAAATTAATAGAATTTTATCTAATATAGGAAAATGAATTTTTGTTTGCTCCTATTTTATGCATTGCTTTACTGTTATATATATATATATATATATATATATATATATATATATATATATATAATCCTAAAGTATGTTCAATTAATAAAATCCAAAAAATAAATAAATATTATTTATGCTTATATTATTTAATAAATTTTTATATTATATTATTTATATAAATATTATTTCTTCAAACAACAACTTCAATGAATGTATTCATTGTCGACAATAAAATAAATATCATTTTTCGATCATTCCTAGTTAAATAAGTTATTTTAAATTTCAAACGTTATTTCTAAAATTATTCCTTTTTGACTGCAACGCGCCTGGTATTAGCTAGTATAAATATAAAATTGTAAAGAAACAATGTAAAAAAAAGATGACATTTTAAATACTGCATTTATATAAAAGAAACTTGATAACATAACTATTTTAATTAGTACAATAAATTGTGTAATTCCAACATTTCATTAAATATTATCCCTTTACATCCTTTTTTATTTACTGAAAATTCCGGCATATTTTTTAAAATCAAAGACAAATAAATTTGATAACTCAGTTGAAATTAAAATGGGAACATTGTCAATAGCAAGAACCATGTGAAACTATATGGAACTATATATTCACATTTGTTTTGTTTTTTAATCTCCATCTTGTATTAAAGAATGACTTAAAATCTATCCTTTCTTTCTAATCTAATCTTAAAAAATCTATTTCTCCCAGGTAAGATAAATATACATATTGTGCGATTTATGCTTATATAATTTCATTCGCAGTTATAAATTAATACAAAATGTTGCAAGACAATTTATTTTTCTTTCTAACACTAACTTTGATTTAACAAACACAACAGTCTCATTTGAGCCATAAATAATATTTCCCAAGCTATAGAATATTTAATTCAAAAAATAGTTGTCAATATTATTTTAACATGTTTAAAAATTACATGCAATACACTTTTCTTACCTTATAAGTAAAAAAAAAATGTGAGAAAAAAAATAAACACATTTAATTGATGTTGAATTTTTTCAGAAATTTGATATTCTCAGAATAGTTTAATGTGGACACAGACAATTCTTAACAATAACATTAAATTTAAAAAAATAGTTTCACTTAGATTATAAATATGGTTCTATCATTATATAGTTGCAGTCAGGACTTTATAGACTGTTGCGGTAAGCATATAAACAATTTACCATAATTACTCTTGCTTTCACTTTGTATTGCTATTATTCTAAAAACCTTTGACGTAACTTTTGCGCATCATGGAAAAAAAATTGTATGTTATACTAGCGTATGTCAATATAGATAAACGGCAATGCAATGTAATCCTTCATTTATTACACCTATTGAGATAAGGTAAAAAGAGATGGTTCTCCTTTTAAATTATTGTAAGTTTGCATCTCTAACGCTTTCTTTTTATTACTATGCCATAACTAATATTTATTAATTTTCAACACTTACGAGATGAATAATGTCCTTAGTTCTATTTCAGACACACGGGTGGCGGTAGCCTAGTGGTAAAAGGTCTCTTTTTTGGGACCACAGGGGATACCAGGTTAAAAAAAACAGATTCCACAGAAAAATGATCTTGAAAGTGGGTCTGTTACATAATGAATCCATAAGAAAACATTTCTGTGGCTGATGTAATGTGTAAATTTAGAGAGAGAAGGGGCAACTCAAATGTTGCTTTCAACCTTCGTCATCTAAACGGGCTTCAAAATTACGGGAACCGTCCCAAGACAACCCTAGTTTTGCTTCCAAACGCAACGTCAATATAGTTAAAAACACACCAAGCTGAAAGTTTATCTTCCAATAATAATGTATAATTGTAATGATCATAATAATGTATAATTGTAAAATAGAAAATTACAATTATACATTTTATGACAACAAAGCAAATACCGAAGCATGTTGCACTTCGATCATTTAATTTGGCATATGAGATGTAATTTAGCATTCCCTTTCGTAGGAATTTTGTAAAACTAATATAACATTGTATCCTGGAGGAGGTAAACATAAGTCTTAAGAAGTGAAGGAAATTACAACAATTGTTTTAATCTGTTTCCTGAAAACAATACTTGCAAAAGATTGCATCTAAATAACAAATTACATCTAAATATTTGATGCAATTTGCAGGATTTTAATGTAATCATTCGTTATGCCTTCAATTTTCATCTAGCTTGTACCATAATATTCATTACTGAAAGCCAGAAATAAAATTTCAGCAGCTTATTTCTACAGGATTTGTACAAATTCATCGAAGTGAATTTGGTTAAAAAATATTCTCTTCAAAAGTAAAATATTAAATTTCATTAGAGATTTCTAACTATCCCCAGAAAAAAAAATCGTGATAAAATTTAGGCTGGGAAAATCTCAGATGTTCTCCTACAAAGCTTTTAACGGCGGCTAGATTCTTATCTGACACTTTTCTTTCTAAAGCCGATTTTCTTCTCTAAGCGTGATTAGAACATCAGTACTGAAGAAAATTGCAGTGTAGTCTTCAAAACTTGATATTATCCGTACGAAAATAGTATATAGGTTTTGTTTCATCTTTATTCATTTACTTGTTTTTCTTATTTGTAACTGACGATGACAGTTGATTTTCATTTGGAATGATACTACTGCAATTAGCAATTAGCTGTCTACAATTCTTTTTGGATCAGTTATTTTTGTAAAGATATATAGATCGATTTAAGTTCAAGATTTGAACTAGAAAACTAAATTTTAAAATGATGATTGGTTCTGTCTTATGCTTGTATTCCCAAAGAAAATCATTTAAAGAATATCCTTCAATTACGAATTTTTCTATCCACAATGATGATGTCTATAAAATAATTACTAAAGTTTATTACTAAACAAATTATTGCAGTGTCTCCTTCCGAAAAGTACTCATATTTTTTTCTGTCGTTAGATATAAATGACACTACTTCTAGCTATATATAGTGGCTTTAAGTTCATTTTGATCTAATAGCCATTATTCATTATCGATCTTTGATTGATATACAAGGCTTAATGTATTGGATTACATAAGATTAAAAATATCTACCACCCTTTCTTTTAAAAAAAAATCGTAAATATATATATGTAATGTATTCATTATTAATTTTGAATTGAAAACCTCGTTGCAGAATCGTGGCCGACAACGTCAGGAAGAAACACATATTAACTTTTTTTTCGCATTTATTTCTTCTCGAGAAAAACAATGAGCAGCTCAACAGCAGGAGAAGGATTACAAGTAGTAAAGAGGGCTAAAAAAACATTTATCTCTGGTTTTGTATAATATGATAATTTCATACATCACACACGTGTAGATGTCCGAGAATTCTTATTTATGTTGATCTTTTTAGAATAGGGAAACAGAGGATTCATTTAAAAGAATCTAGTTCTATAAATAATCCAGTATCCATCCACTGGGCCCGGCGACTCAATTAAGAATTATCTTTATAATACTTTATTGGATTTATTAAATAGTAAAAGTTTAATGGATCAGGATCTAACATTTTAGAATGAAGTTACTATGAACTAAATTAAGAAAAAAATTTAGGAATTAATAACTTTTAAAATTAGAGTAAAAAATATAATTACAAGTGTGTGTGTGTGTGTGTGTGAGTGTGTGTGTGTGTGTGTGTGTGTGTGTGTGTGTGTGTGTGTGTGTGTGTGTGTGTGTGTGTGTGTGTGTGTGTG
>JAOUZG010019159.1:437775-452712 GCA_026289955.1 Argiope argentata
ATATATATATATATATATATATAACTTTCCACGTCAAAATTTTGTCAATGTTCATATAAATCAACAGAATTCACATTTATTAAGTGCTACCAATAAAAATTGAAAATATTTGTGACAGAATTATGATAAAAAATACTCTTATTAGTAAAGAAAAATAAAACTGTGACTTTCTGTCTACACATTTTAATAATACAATTTTCATATCCCACATTGAAAAACAAGGGTTGCTAAATGTCTATTCAGCAGTGAAATCTGAATATTTTTATTGTACAGTATTAAGTAATAATTGGAAACAAATAACTAATTTATAGCAGAAGAAAATTAAAAATTAAATATATACTTTAAAATAGAAGAGCCAATTTGTTCATGTGTACTAAAATAACGTTAAACAGAAATCAAACTTTTCTTAATAAAAAATGAAACAAATAATTAACATATAACACCATTTCTGTGTTATTATCATAATGGTAGAGGGATGTGCTCCTTCATTCTTTTATTTTGACATTCACGGCATTTTTTGAAAAATCATATTGCGAAATTACTTCATAACTGAATTAAATTTTACGATGAATACAAGCATTTTCCCTGAAACACTTTATTATTGTAGTCATCAGTGAATTAATGTAACTCCCTGCTGTGATCTGATCGTGTCAGGGAATACCCTGAGTCATCTAACCGAACCGTTACTAGGAAATGGACAGAGGAGGAGGTAATAAGATATATCGATTTCACGGGAACAGCTGCATCGGCATTTTCTGATATTTTCCTCTGGGCGTCTGAGGATAAATAGCCATTCTTGAAGGGCTTATTCAATCAAGGTGATAAACCACATTCGGAGTTTTTATCCCGGAAACCCACAAAATTAGCATATTTAAGCTATTTTCTCGATGACATCTGGGAAGATCCATTCTAGTCCAGGTTGTCTCACCCACAAGACATTTACATTTTGATTAGAAGTTATGTATTTTTCCAGCCCTTCATTTACTGGCAGTGCATTAAAATACTGGATAATATGCGTACTTATTTTTCTTTTAATTATTAAATAAAAAAAGGAAAATCTTTCAAACAATTCTTTTCTTCCCATGAAATGTTGAAAGAAATCGGTTTTTCTAAAATATTGTTTCTAATGTATTTGAAAAATAATGTGTAACTTAATAGAAATTTAGTTTTAGACGAGACCTTACCACGAGGCCATTGCGACCCAATCTGGAATTGAATAAATATAGATGCCCAATTTTTTTGACTAATATACAAGAAAAACGTTGAAACTCTAACTGAATGGAAGGTTCAATGACACATTTTATACTCGCTGCACGAAAATCTACCAGTCTAAACAAAACGGTCAGCAGTTCAATTGCAATGCCCATCTTATGACTGTAATTTGCTTTAGTTGTATTGTGTTGGCTGGATGTGAAAGTAATTTGTCTCTAAAATATGTTATAAATTATGTAAAAAAATAACAAATATGTAATAAAACTCCAATTAAGATGGCTAGGCTGCACGATAACTAATTAAACTTTTCTGTAAATTAGAAACAGCATTCAGTCCGTCTGTCAACATAATTAATTCTACTTTGATGAACTATTAGAAAATCTGTAAATAAGAAAATATTATTTCTTGGCAATAACATTATCTAGTGATGGCAAGTCTGTCAGAAATGTTACCCCTTCCCCTTCTATTCAATGCAATAAAGCCTCCACAATAATTCTAGGAAAACAATCACGGTCTTTCCTTTGATTGACATCTCAGATGAAATATGGTTAGTGAAAGATAACACCCTGGCAATAGCCTTCTCTTATGAGAATAAATTTGAAACCGTCAGAACTTTGATGTGCCACTTATGCAAAAATGTCACAATGTCACTCATACCAAAATCTAGGAAAGTGGATCTGCTTTTTATGTCTTTGAGAAGAAATTTTATTTTCTCTTCTTTGCATACAAGTTAGTGTCAGAAATGATTGTGACTCTAAAAGGACTTGCGTCAGCTAAGAGGATGCTATCCCAATGAGAAACATTTGGAATGACGAACAAATTGATCATTTTTACAAACACATCTTATTCAAAATAAATCCTATTAATAGAAGCAAACACTCTACATGTATACAAGTAAAAATATTATTATGAAACGCTTGATGCAGCATTATTCAAAACTATATTTTACTATCATGTCAGGACATGATGTTGTTTTGGGAATGACGTTTCGGGCATCAACAATAATCCGTTTGCGAAAAATAAAAATTTTATTATATGCACCAGCATCTCAAAAAATCAGTTTTTCGTAAAGCGTTGCCATTGCATTAACAAAAGTTCAGATTAAAAAAATAAGTTAATGACTACAGCAAATGAAACCTAGAAAAATGTCATTGTGAGCAGGTGATTATATGAAATGAAATAAATAGAAAATGTGATATTTTTTTAACAATCAATGCGAGACAAAGTTTTTTGGATCGTTTGCTATACTAAAGTGACTCATTCAATGAAACCATTGAAGTGAATAAAAATGCAATTTAACCTGCACGAGCACGTGGTGCTTGGCCATTCAAGAAATTATGTTCTGACATGATTCATTAAAATATGCAAAGCAGATTTCATTTCAATCCTTTTTTTTATTACCCATTTCAATTTCCTTTTCTTGTATTTATGGAATAAGTCAATGCTGTTTGGTTTTAATATATAGTTAAATAAATATTAATTTTTTTTTGAAAACCGCATGCTAAAGATATCATTTAGCATTTACCCTAACATTACAATACCTAGTACTTGCTAATCTTTATTTCCCTACTTTAATAAATATGAAGAAGGTAATTAAATAAAAGAAGAACATTCATAAATTTTATATAATTGTTTATGCATCAGAAAATATTTCAAGAAGTTTATATGGAAGTATTCATCAGTCTAATTAAAAATTGCCATTATTAATTGTGTGGTAATGGTAATAGATTGCTTATGTCGCTAGTCGTAACATTACGTAATGATATCCTGATTGATCAGTAAATTAACTTAATTAAAAATCTGACATTTCAGAATATCAAATCAATCTATCATTAAGTGAATTTGTCTTCCTGATTTCTCAATCTTATCATAACATTGATTACAAAATGAAAATCTTAAAATGATTCTCGAAAATTATCTTAGATAGTCTCCGTCTTTTGAAACATTGAGTAAATTGCCAGTTATATTCCTTCATGATAGATTCCAGAAATCCGGATCATTAAATCTTCCGTCAAGGTAATGGATATAACTTGATCCTTAGAATAATTCTTGTTGCCGGTGCTATTCACTTTAATTACTCCTTAAGCGGAAGAATAATCGCCGGAATAGGGTAGCTGCCACTTTTGATTAATAAGGCGAATATAAATTGAGATGTGGCAGAATTTCTCAGGGTTACAATTGCAGCTAGAAAGATACATTTTCTCAGAAAAATTAGAAAAGTTATTTTCCTTTCGAACAATAAAAAAGATGAAGAAAAAATTTAAGGGATTCTTTACAAATTTTAATTTTTTATAACTTAATACAATTTTATCTAATTATTTCATTTGTATTCTCAGTAAAATAAATTATACTTGTAACAAATATGAAAGGTTATCCAACATATTTAAATTTTATTAAAACGTTTATAAATAAAAAAAGATTATTTAGATTTATTAATTTGATAAAACGATTTGATGTGATCAAATTGTTTTCAAAATCTTTTTAAAAAATTTCTCATTTTTCAGAATGGTATACTTATGTTCAAAACCTGATGCAAGATGCAGAAATGTTTTAGTTTTGCTAGTAGTTGATGTAAACAGTAATTGTCTTTTAATAATCAGATTATATTTATTTAGGGAAATAGTATTCATTTTCTGCTAAGAAGTATTTATATGAAATTTTGAAAGAAGTGTTTCTATAGTGGAAATTGAACGCAGTTGTAACATGATTAAATAGGAATATGCATGTAATGAAATGTTTTTTTTTTTTAAATTTCAATAAAAATGATAATTTTTTCTATAAGCAAGTTTTTTTTCGACAAGTTCTTCTGCGTCAAAAAAAAGTTGATAACACGTGTATTGGCCAATTAATGGATAATATAAATTTCAAATTTTTTGATTTAAAATAAATTAGTTGATTCTAAAAAGAAAATGAAAAAAAAATCTTAATCATATTTATAAGTATTAAGTATAATAAGTATTTATTTATCAGTATTATAAGTATTTTGCCTATTCATCAAAATGTTTCTTCTTTTATATATATATAAATCTAATAATAGGTCCGAATTTATGCGGTGGTGCAAATTTCAGCAACATCTCGAGCAAATTTGAGCATATTCGAATTTCATTTTGATTTGCGATGGACTCCTATGTTTAACTTTTTGCCTTAAAAATTAACATATACCTTCAAAAAGAAGTCTTCTCCGTAATAATTCACCCATAAAAGAATTTCATAAAGACTTATTAAAGAAACTTTAAAAAAAAACCTGTCTTACTAGCCAGGTAAAGAAGAAATGGCATAACGAATATGGCGATATAATTAATGAATTAAAATATAAGGAAAGGATAGTAGAATAAGAAAATTTCAAGAAAAAATGGAAAGACAAAAAATTAAATTTTAAGAAAAAATGGAAAGACAAAAAATTAAATTTTAAGAAAAAATGGAAAGATAAAAAAATTCAATTTTAAAAAATGACATGCTTGTTTGCTCTTCCTCCTCAAAATCTGTACAACAGTTCTGAAGATAAATTTTATTATAGTATATTACTAAAATATCCTTCTATGAAGTAGTGGCAGTGTTATTATGTATGGCATAGACCATGTAATTTTGAAGAACAGCTAGATTTCGGAGATAGCTCTTAGGATGGCTTCTTCAGTCCGAAAGGGGAATGTTGACCCCCCGCCCCCCTCTTGTTCCCATATAACGGCTTGTGGTTCGACCCCTATATACCAGCTTGAACCAAGAGGTAACAGAATTGGATCATCATATAATAGCTTGCATCAGGAGTAAAAGAATTCGGTCTTCATAAAACATCTTGCATCAGAAGAAACAGAGTTCGGCCCCCGTATAACAGCATGCAATTCGAATATTTACATATTTAAACTGCATTCCTTCGTTCATTGCAAACAAACATCAGCGGCCCCTTGTTCTGGTGAAGGGGGATTAGTTCAGCGTTTAATTTTCAAAATGCATTAGGGAAAGGCGTATATTATAATATAATTCCTAATTTGTTTGCATTCTCTACAATTTTTAAGCAACCTGATTTTTATGCTAATGGGTAAAGTAATTTAAATTGTATTTTCTGTAAAACTTGTGATATCATTTTTACCACAATAAAAAATATAAATAACTGCAATAAACATCTAATGTATATTAATTAATAAAAGAAAGGCGATTTTTTTTAAAAAAAATACAAGTTTGTTTTTATTGTTGCAACTAGCAACAAAGGACAAGGCTTGTAATAAAAGTTAGTTTAAAAAAACATATCTGGGGCTAAAAATAAACAAAATTGTTAATTGTTTTGAATGTAAAATCCAATTTAGAATACAATTTAGAAAAATGTCCAATGCATTTAAAAATATAAGCATTTTTCCAAAAGGTTTTACAATTAGCTCCTTTTTTTCTTATAAACTTTAAAAGAAATATTGTATTAAATAATAGATTTCTATACATTCTATTTCGTAAATTATTTAAGAAATGATTCGATCAAATAATTCACTTTTGATTAAAATAATTCCAAATTATTATTCTTCAAATGAGATTATATTACTGAAGAATATTGTATGTATTAGTTGACTCTTTCCGTACAGACATTGAATTCAAATCTCTGAAATAAGTATATCACATTTAATGAAACCGTAGTTAATGAACGTTAGACATTAAATGAACGTGAAGAATTTTCTTATTGAATCATGAAGAATTCAATAAGAAAAATTGGTTTCAAGTATATAAAAGGTTTATAAAAAAACTATCTATAAAGATGACCTGAAAATACTTCAATTAAAGTAATTCTACTTTAATGACTGAATTTTAGAATAGTGAAATGAACAGCACTTTAATGATTGAATTTTTAAAATCTGTATCATTAAGTTACGTTTTGAATTTTAATGGAATGATGAAAATTATTATTATTCGGATTAAATTATCTAAACCACTTATATTTTGTACATAATATAAACCGCATCATATGATAATGCCCATTTCATTGGAAAATAACTGATCCAAGCAAATTTTATTTGCAATGTATCTGATGTACGCTTTATAGTGTTTTCAACTATTCATAACTTGCTCATAAAAGATTATGCGCTTTCAAAACGGAGCTTTCCACACAACATTTAACGCAAAAGAATTCAAAATTCGGAATCCTTCGCTTCCGTAGTTTGAAGGACCAATCTATGGTGATAGGGCAATTGCGAGACGCAGCTGGTTTTGGGGATTTGCGCACTCTAAATGGCTGATTAAACCGAGAGACCATCGTTAAAGGATGAATAGCCATTCACCATAGTAACTACACGTATTGAAAGGCCGCTTTCAAATTCGGTCTTGTTCATCAATGCATTCAGTTTCTTTTGACGTAAATGGATCATTGTTTATAATAATAAGGTCCATATTAAGAAAAAATAAGTTGTTATTGATTTTGGGTTTAGTTTAAGTTAAAAATTCCATTATTCTTACTTATATTAACAAAAATAATATCGTCATATTCAAGAAAATAATAAAAACTCAAAGAGTACATGTATAATCTAATTCTATTGTCAATTTTGAATTAGATTGCAAATGAATTCCAAATGATGTTCACTGTTTTTGCAAATCTTTTATTCTTTGCAATTTTTCAAACAGGTGAAATGAATGGATTAATGTTTTATATAAAATTATAAGCCCCATCTATCAAGTAAATTAAAATGCGTAATCAATAAAAAAAATCTATTAAAATTTCTACTCGATCAAGTGCCTCACTTTTAAATGGAAAATAAATTTGCAATAAGTTTAATATTTGTGCACAAGGTTGTAATAAAATTAATATTTGCACACACGGTTGTCATATGTTTAATAGTTGCACACAAGGTTGTAATAAGTTTAATAGTGTCACACAACGTTGTAATAAGTTTAATATTTCTACACAAGGTTGTAATAAATTTAATAGCTGCACATAAATTTGTAATAAGTTTAATAGTTGTAATATTTGTGCACAAGGTCGTAATGATGTTTAATATTTGTACACACGGTTGTATTAAGTTTAATAGTTGCACACAAGGTTGTAATAAACTTAATATTTCTACACAAGGTTGTCATGTGTTTAATAGTTGTACACAAGGTTGTAATAAGTTTAATAGTTGCACACAACGTTGTTATAAGTTTAATGTTTCTACACAAGTTTGTAATTTGTTTAATAGCTGTACACAAGTTTGTATTAAGTTTAATAGTTGCAAACAAAGTTGTAATAAATTTAATAATTTGTAAACAAGATTTAATATCTGTGCACAAGGTTTTATGATGTTTAATATTTGTGAACAAAGTTGTAAAAAGTTTAATAGTTGTACACAAGTTTGTAATAAGTTTAATAGTTGACACAAGGTTGTAATGTTTAATATTTGTACACAAAGCTATAATAATTTTAATAGTTACACACAAGTTTGTAAAAAGTTTAATAGTTGAACATGAAATTGTAATAAGTTTATACAGTAGATCCACTGAAGTCACTTGCCACTCTATATCTTCGAAACGGCTGCTACTAAATTCATAAAATTAAGGTCCAGGTCGAGTAAAGTAATCGTACTCTACCAAATGAGACCTCTCAAAGCACGGTAAAAAATATTCCTATCATGAAAACCGAAAGAAATAGGAAAGGAAAAAGTATGATTAATATAGATCATCAATTCATTGCGAAAAGACACTTATTTTAAACGCGATTAAAATGTACATTTGTTTTTTTTAGAAATTTCCTATTATGTTGCCTAACAAAACGATCTGAGAAAGAAAACTAAAAGGCTAGTTTGAAATTGACAACAGTAGATAATTTCAATAACATTTAATAAAATGTTTCTGATATAGTTTTTTGTGATCTGAACTGACCATATAAGCAATCAATGCACAATTTTGTTTTTCAATGAGATAGCACAATCAGAAACCACCGGGCACTCACATACAGAAGACAAAAATTAAAGGAAAAAGTATCTTAATAAGAACAAAGAATTCAGAGGGGCTTTGAAAATCGAAATAACTCCGGTGTTCGTTCTTCCCCTTCTCACCTCTTAGTGATATAGAATCGTTGGAAAATGTTGTCTCGGGATAGTGAAACGAACAGTATTTTAAGCGAAAGCGCACAATTATATTTAAACATAAATTGCAATATATTATTCGAGCTCTATGCGTCTCTGAATGTTGTAGGTGTTTGCAACAAAATTCAAATACGAGTGCTTTTTTTTCGGCCAAGGGTCGGCATATGTCTAAAATGTTAAAAATGCTTTCGGTGTTGAAAGTAGACATGAGACATCAATTTCGAAGAAGAAGAAAACCCGCACTTTAATACTTTTCCTATTCGAGAAAATCAATTCAATACAGACTGAAGAAAAGTACTTTAAATACTGTAAGAAATACGATTATACTAATGAAGCATGTTCCCATTAATTTTTGAAATGAATGATTTTTATTAAAATAATGGATTTGAAACATTCTTATTTTCCTATAGCACTAGCTTAAATTTATTGGCTTTATCTTTAGCAATAATTAGAATTAAATTAGATATGAATGAAGAACAGAATAAGAATGAAGCCAATTAATTTATTAAATGAAATGAATATGAATGAAGAAAATAAGATTACATTTCCCCACAACCACTTAAAATCCTGCTTCGCTAGTAAATTTAGGACAAGAATTCCACACTCTTTGATATATTCCAGGTATAAAATTCAAGGCTCTCTGAATGGAAATTAGACATTCAAGGAGCAGGATGAAATGACTGCCGAAATTTAAGTTGAATCCCCATAATATAAAATATGCATGAACAACATCTTGTTAGTTAGTTATTGTTCTCCTAATTATTAAAAAATCTCTGAATTACTTTCATATATAATAAATTTAGTTTAGTTATTTTAACGATCCCTTTTACAGCGACACTAGGGCTATTTCAAGACCATGTTACAACTTTTAGCCCAGTCAGTTGATGAATGCAACACCTGAGCTGATATTCATATCTCGTACCTTGAATACCACATCATCATGAGGCAGTTTAACCTTGACAGTTTTATTGTGCTCCTGATCCACTTTCACAAACATTCTTCGGTGGAATCGGACCTCGAACCTGAAATCCTGTTGTCTTACCTATAGAGAAAAGCAATTGTAAAGCAACAGTTTGGTATTAATCCTTGAATGCTAACCATTCGTCTCCTGGACGAACGCTTACGAAATAACTTTGACTATTCTTCTCCTATAACGGAAAATGGATCGTTCTACTCAGTACCTTAATCTGACCTCGGGAACTACAGATGAGGGCATTCCTTTTCCCCGAAATATTTCTGCTTGTAGTATATCCTCAACAATAGTCGTCTCAGAGACGAATGGTTATCTGTACCGTTAGTGTTAAAAAGATATTTCTGTGTATGTTTGGAGATGTCGAAGCGCTTTCAAGGAGAAAATTTGTGGGGTAGGCCAGAAGCTATCCGTGAATTATTGAAAGAATTAAGTGAAGAAGATAATTCTACTTCTGAGAATGAATCGGAAGATGAAGATTTTATTGGTTATACTTGCTCCATGGGTGCATATCAACTTTGCCCCGATCAACAAGGACTATTATAAGTGAGATTCTAAAATTGAATCATTCAACGACCTCAACAATCCGAAATTAAAAAAAAAGAAAAAAAATGTGTATTTTGCACTTATAATTTTCGCAGAAGGACGGACAATTTTTGATTGTTATGTTCAAGAACAATGTGGGGAGAACAACACGCATATACGTGTAAAGAATGCTTCGAAACTAAATAAATAATATATTTATTCAAATTGACAACCGAGGATTATGAAATCATCTGCTGGTAGTATGTTTTTATTTAAATTAGCTTTAAAAAATTGATTTTGAATACACTTCGTCTAGGAGACGAATGATTTTCATTCTTGTTAGTTTTTTTAAAGGTTACCTTTCTAGGATTAATTTAAAATAATATAATGCATAATGCCTTATACACTAAATTATTTCATGCCTGTATATGCTGGTTATCCAACAAACTATTTTTATCATTATTTTTTAAATATTTCAAAGATTTGATTTAGGGTTATTAAGAAGAAGAATAAAAGCAATAAAAAATAACTAAAAGTAATTTACCGACAATAAATTGTTATTATTTTTTATTTAAATTTTTAAAAAAACATTTCTTGTAAATGCATGTTAAAAGTAGTCATCTTTGAATCCATCTTTTAAAAGCCCTAAAAGTATTATAAGTCCCAAAAGGTTTCTTTAAATCTTAAAACTTTGATATTCTTATTTTAATCTATTTCATTGGTACTGATATTGCTGACGTGTCTTTTCTACCAGGTAAATGTCTCTATCTTGATAAAAGTTCATTGTATTGAATTTTCATTCGGTTCAATTTATCTTCACTAGCTCTATTGAAATCATTTTAACATCCATCTTTTTTTATCCTTTTCTCCGCTTAGATTTATCAATATATCTTCGTATTATGCGAAATTCAATTAAGCTTGGAATAGAAGAATAAAAGCATTGCAATGCTAAGCCTTCTTCTTCGCCGTATTGTCCATTTGCTCACCTTGTCGTATAGTTCTAAAATCAATCATACTTATAAATTTTTTGTAGTAAGCGCAACAGTATGTTCTTCCAGTAAATGAAATAATATTTAGCTCAATGTTGAAATTCTGAAAGCTACCCCTCGAGACAACTGGGATCATGAAACCAGGAATAAAAATACTTAACGATGCAAAAGATTTGTTTTTATCCAAACGAGAACAGGGTAAACATAATACAACTAAACAGGAACTGCAATTTGCATTTTCAATTACACAAATTTTAACATACATAAACATTTTTAATTACACATCTTTCAATTTCTGGTTAAGTTATAATTAGGCTATTTTCTGTAATCATCTAATATCAGCAAAAAGAAAATTTTTCTAACTCCCCATTTTGGTCTCGAGGGAGATTACACTGAAATTTAAAAAGTGATTTTGAGAATTAATATCAAACTCTCTCAAAAATGAGTTGTTTTGTTATATTTTATTTTTAATCATTTTAAAATTTCATTAAAAACAAAATTATAAAAAATGGATGTATATTTAGTTGGAAATGAATTATAATCTTTTTACTGAATGATATAGAAGTTGTGTTTACTTTGTGACAGGGATTAACAAAGTATCTGTGCCAATAATTCACTGGGATTTTGAACTTCTAAAAATTAGCCATTTCCACTCGAAATAGTAATTCGAGGCATAATTATTCACATAATATAAATATTTGTTCCATGCTCTGAAAATTAAATATACATAATTGTTTTATGTTAATTATTATAGTTGTTACGTTAATTTTCCCATTAAATTAATCTACTTCTTACTGCTGTGTAGGTAATTTTAACAATAACAATTAAATAAATAAAACATCAAAATGGTACTCTCTCTTGAATGGTGAGTCAGATTCATTATTCGAGTGCAATTGTGGTGGATTCTAAATCAAAGTGCATATCATTATTCCACCCTATCTTTTGTTGTGCTTCCTGCTTGAGCGTTCATGTGAAGGAATAGGAGTAATTAATTCAAAAAAATCTGACAGGAACTAAATGTAATTCATATCATTATCTTGTGAATGAAAAAAAGCCAAAAAATAGCACCAGTCAAAAGAAGATTGATTGGAATTAAATGTCATGTTTAACCTAAACGCATTATTTCTAATCAATATGTAGATATCCATAAACAGCATATTGATGATGTAATACTCACTTTCACAGGGAATTCTACGGGAAAAATTCATTAGAAAATAGGACATAATTTCTTTAAAAAAATGAATTAAAATTTTTACTATACAAACTTTGAAAAATTACATTAAGAAATAAATTATGCTTGATAAGATTCTACAGATTTTTTCATAATGAAACTATCTTTTTTATAGTTCTATACTTTCTTTTAATCCTTAATGCTTTTGTAAAATTTAGTTTTCATTATGGTATTTAAATTATGGTAATAATAAAATGTTTTAAGTAAAAATAGACTGATAATAACTGTTATTATTCATTCCATTTCAGTTTGGTTCAGCTTTTAAATTAGGGCCCTGTTCTTTTGCATTTATATTTCTTTTGATGATATTGAAATAAAACGTTTAATGAAGAAGCAATTCTTTTTCGGTAAGTGCTATACTGATTTTGTGACTTTAAAGATGTTGTAAAGGCTAATATTAGAAATGTAAAATAATCTTAAACCAATAAAAGCATAGGAAATTAGTTACTGAAGCATTTAAAATCAAAAAAATGTTTTAGCCAAGAAAAATTACCGAAATTTAGTTTTGAATTAGTATTCATTCTGTATTTGCTTCTTTGATTTTATTTTTCAGGTTACAAATTCTTTTAAATACAACTTTTTACCTTTATATTACAAATCCATCGGATTTCATTTCATCATTATTTTAGCTGACTGTAAGAATATGTGTGTGTGTATTTTGAAATATCCTAAATGTGAATGAAAGGGAATCTCCTAAATATGAATGAAATGAAATTTCCTAAATATAAATTTCAAAATTTCAAATCTTATTTTTAGGATATTTGCATATGCTAAAAATTTTGAGAGTAAATAATCAAAGATAAAATTTAAAATTTTTATATGCTTATACAATTTATAATTAGCATCGATTGAATTAATCGATCGAAATTAATGGTCCATAGTAAAAAAAATTAACTATTACTATTCATAGCATAGTAAAATGCCAATTTTCATAAGAATGTCAAATCTAGTTGACATAAAAATCAAAATACAGTAAAATAAAAACACAAAAATGTTTTAAAATATTATACTGAAAAAGGAATATCGAATGGAACATAATACAAACATAAAAATGTTATGGAGTAGTTATTGACCCAAGGATGTGAAGCATATTAATCATGAACTGCAAGATGCGTAAGAGGGCAACGTGTTTTAATGATTGCAAAAAGACAGTACTTTAATTCAATTCAGTGTTACAAGAGAAGTAATAAGGAATTCTCAATAAAAGCTAATAAATTTCGATTCTTTCCATATTGCTTTGTGTCAGATATTTCAAGTCAATCAATCTTTAAAGTTCAAAAACAATTTAATATTTTATTCAAACTTAAAAACCTCAAATAAAATAGAACCCAAATTATTGATAATTTTTTCCCCTTTTCATCCTCATCATGATCTTTCAATGATTTTAAAATCAAATGTCAATCGATTTTTGAAACCATTACTAAGTCGGTTTATTAATATCTTAGTAATACAATACAAATTTGTTTTATACAAGTTTCTTGTTTTCAATGTTCTATGTTAGAATGGATTTCATAAAACCACATTATTTTTATTAATTGTTTTTTGTCTTTAGTAGTAATTGGTGTTTACTTCTGTGCAGGATTCAACTAATAATTGATGTGGGATATGGTTACCATTGCGAAATAATACATTTACGTTCTAATACAAATAAAAAAATATGAAGAATTTCCCATAGTGTTTCCTATATCAAAAAACGGAAATTGCAATTTATTGTCAATTATTCAATTTCATGTCTTTTATTGTAACAAGCAAATTTTATATCCTTTGATATCAAATCTGAATAGGCAGAAATACTCTATTCCGATTATATCTATAGTTTTTTACAGATGTAATCGCAATACATAACATGAGGCAAAAACAAATAGTTCGGAAATTACTGAAATGATTCTGTTGTATAGAGAAATTCCCAGCATTTTCTGCATAAGAAATGCATTTACTTAAGTGAAAGGATTGCTTGCTATTTAGCTATTAAAAAATTAAAAGTGAAAAATTTCAATAAATTTTCTTCAATGTAATCTATGGAATTTACGTTGAAAACAAATAGGCGATTTCTAAAAATTATAAATATTTTATTCGATGATAAATAGTTAAAATGTCATTATTAATTATATTTTTATTAATGAAATAAACATATCTAAAAAATATTTATTTAAGAGTAAAAGATGCATAATATTAAATATGATACAGTTAACATTTTTTACCAGTTAACATTTCATTAATTTACAAAAACATTATCTCTGAAACTTCGTACTTTTAAAATAATTTCTTTAAAATAACTTAAACTGTAAGTTATTTTAAAGAAATTATTTTAAAAGTACGAAATTTCAGAGATAATGCTCGTTTTTGTAAAATTAATGAAATGTTAACTGATAAAATATCATTAATAAAAATATTAATTTCCAAGCTAAATTCCTTTTAAGATAGAAAATTCCTTTCAACATAAGGATATATTCAAAAATGCTTTATTTGTTATAGTTCTATGAGAAACACATTAAGAATTTTACTCCTACTAAACATTTCTGATGTCTCAATACTATTTTCTTTCATTAAGAGAGCAAACTCAGCAACTTTAAAAGATTATTTTTTCCTACATAAAATCAGCAATTAAATTTTAATGATTGAATAACCGTTAATTCATAATCATTTGAGGAATAAATAATACAAAAAATGTTTTTCAAAAATGTTTATATTATTCATTCAAGTGTTTTAATTACATTTTTTATAAATTAATTGAAAAACAATCATGTGATTATAGTTTCGGATTTAATTAAACAATAAAATTTTCTTACTTAAATTAAGCGTAATATTGTTAATTGAAAAGTTTTTTTATAATTAAAAATCAATGTGAAGAGTTTTTTGCTTTAAATAAGATTTAAAGTAAAGTTATTAAAAATTGAGTTTTAGGATGTAGAAATGTTTTGGATGATGTTAGGATGTTTTAGGATGAAGAATTTTCTGCTAATAATAATAACA
>JAOUZG010019159.1:457712-472156 GCA_026289955.1 Argiope argentata
TCACTTAAAACTTCAACTTTCCGATATGTAACTGGACGTTTCTGAGTCATCAACTCGAAAATGAATTTCTTTTCAGGATATAGTTGAAGAAATACGACACCGATCTTGCAATTAGGAGTTTTATTACAGCGAGATGGAAGTGCTTTAGAAGAAAAATAGCAGTGAATAGAAAGTAATGGACTAAAAATAACAGAAATAGCTGGTACCAAAGTAGAAATGAAAATATTTCGCACTACGTTTGAGTCAGAAATAAAATAAATGTTTGCTCGTGTGACAAGAAGTGTCAGTATGTTTGGCAATTTTTCTTTTGAAAAAAAAAACCCTAAAAAGAAAAAAGTTGTTTCTGCTAAGGATTAAATGAACAATTTATACTAGAATTTATTGAAGTACTTCAATTAAACTGAGCCAAGACATTGATAATGGTACATTTGTTTCAAAATTAATCTTTTATTTCATTGATAGAATATATAGAATTTGACAAAATTTTAAAAAATTCATGTAATTATTATAAATTTTTCTCATATCAAATTCAGTTTTTTTAACAAATCGAATGCTTGTCTAAATTTTTTATTTTGCATTTTTTACCAAATATAGTGATAATTTATTATAAAAAATATTCAATCGACGATTTATAATTTTTTTTCAAAAACATATGAAACAGAAAAAAAAATTTCATTTTGAAAATTATATCATTTTTCTCTTAACTTAAGAGAGTTTATTCTTGAGAAAAACATTCCTTTATTTATCTGCTTAATTAAGATACGTGTTTATTAATATCATAATAAATTTAATTCATATCATAAGACTTTAACCATTAAAAACAGTTCAAGTACATACGAAGTAATAAGTGTTTTATTAAGTCAAATTCAATAACATCAATATACTGCCTTGTCTGTTGCTAAGTTTCTGTTAAATGTTAAGTTATTTATTTGCTGTTGTTTCTATTCGAAATTCATCTTTAGAGAAATATTGTAATATTCTCCAAGAAGGCATCTACATCATCTATCAAATGTATTATTTCACTGTATATTTTACACCAATATCCTGTATTAAATCAATTTTCTTGCTTTATTGCATAATATATAGAGAAGACTTGCAGTACCCGCACGACGTTGCCAAGCATCATAGCATCCAAGAAGAAAAATTAGCCTTAAACGTAACGTAAGTCTAGCCTTTCCCCCGGTATGGCATGGGAATGCTACACAACATCAAACAAAAATTATCAAAAATAGCTAATAAACAATTTTTAGAGCACACATTTTTAAATATTTACTGTTACAAATTTAAAAATATGATATGCCCGTAGACAAAACAGACGATAATTTCATGGTTGGATTTCTTTCTTTTCAGCATAATGAGATTTAAATAGTTCTTTAAATTTAGACGTAGACAAATAAATGTACTTTATATGCATACCTCAGCTCTTGCTATTTCCACATGTGCAGTGTGAGGTTTTCACGCATGAACGGATAAAATAAAATCGCAATTATAAAACTGCCCTTATTATTTTGATATGATTTAATGTACTAAAACCTTTTAAAATCAATGCTCTACAAAATGATACAAATATCTCCAATATCCGTTAACTATTTCCTGAGATTTTGTGGTTCCAACATTCAGACGCTTTCAGGAGAACATTTTATTTTATGCATAGATAAGTAGACGATTGTATGCTTTACTCTGATTCATATTTCAATTGTTCAGAGGATAGCTTAATATATTATTGTCATGATACACTTTCACGTTCCAACATTCATTTCTAAGAGCTATGAATTTATATCGTTAAATGAGACAAACTGGAATTTATCTTTAATCTTTTAAGAGGTTCAATTGATATTCTGATGATAAGATTTTAATCTTGATATTTGATTAAGACCTTACGCCGTATGAGTCTACAAGAGCCTCAAGCATTAGTTACCTTTGAAACTTTCTGCCGGACAAATCTTTCATGGTATTGAGATCTGAGTATTGAGAAGTAACTATATGACCGTGTTATTCATTCCTATGCAAATAATTCATTCGTGTATAAAATATCAATGGCTTTCTCTAGAAATATTTAATTACCATTTTGTAATTTCCGACGAAATAAAAAACGAATGTTTGATCATTCATTGCTATGCATCTTTCTGAACTATTATATTAATTTAGATACTATTTCCTCATTCAACTTATTCAACATGGTTCTTTTTCTGTTGTTTTTATTTATAAATTTAAAATAAATAAAACAGTATCATTTATTTATTTTTTCTTAATTTTTAAGTCCCAAATGTAATTGGACTAAAGTTCCCCACTCTTTTATTTAATTAAAGTTGATTAAACTATTATATATTTATTTGAAGCAGGGTTATTGTATTTCCTTTTATGAAAGTTTTAAACGATTATGCGTTATATACATAAATTTTCGCCGTACTTTAATTTCTTAAACTCTATTTCATACTATATTTATATATTTAATTTATAAATTATATATTTTATTTAATTTTATTTATATATTTAATTTATATATTTAATATATATTTCATGCTATATTATATATTTAAACTATATTTCATAATAGTTACTTTTCTTTTTAGTACACACAAATATAAAAAGCATTGTAATCGTCAAAAAAATTCGAACGAGGTTTTGTTAAATTTTCTTAATTTAAACATTCTTGAGTGCAAGAAACCATGTTATTAGAAACTGTCTGTCTGACAAAGATGAATAAAAAATTGCTTAAGCTATATTGTTTAAATTTGGTATGCTGTCTTTACATTAAATTTGTAGGGTTTTCTTAAATCAAAGTTTGGAGAAACTCCTCTCAGATAAATTATGTGTATCCAGCTATATAAATATGCTTTAACACATTAACTACATAATAAATATACACAGAGAGATAAAATTTAGTGAATATATTTATTATCTGCAGACTGAACATTAATGAAATTTTCAACCTAATGCAACCAGGTTTTGAACACCTACTGGAATGTGCGTTTCGAAAAATGTAAATCTTCAGTACTAAAACTCAAAGATTAAAATATATCACATTTGGCGTGTAGTGAGCAAAAATGCAATTCTGTACAATATTTTTGTTTCATTCAATTTGTAAAACTTGTGTAAAACATAAATTCGATTTTCTACTGCCTTTCACTACATTCTAGAGAAAAATGGCCAAAAAATTTCGCCAACAATTACACCACAGATTCAGTAAATACGATACATCAAAACAACACAGTATACGATACATTAAAACAACACAGTATACGATACATTAATACGATTCAGTACTACAAACACAATACATTAATAGGATTCAGTACTACAAACACGATGCATTACTACGATTCAGTAATACAATACAATAAATACATACTATCGCATCAAAATTCCTGCCAGTATTTTCCTATGCATTTTCTGGGATAACACCTTTACAAGAGAGTGTGCGATAAAGTTTCAGGGCTGATTTTTGAAGTTGTAATGCGATGTGGTTTGCTTTCTCTTTCCATTACATTCTTAAACATGCCAAAATGTTTCCTAAAAGAGACTTTCCTTTATCATTGCTTTTTCCCTTTATTTTCTATCTTTATTTATTTTGATAAAAATAAAAAGAGACAGAGACTCAAACTGGGAAATGGTAACTCTCGATTTAGTGGGACAGAATTGATCGGAGAAATGAAACCTTGATTCGATCAATTACTCTTTCAGAGATGTGTTGATCGCTGCTCGGTCCCTAGTGAAATCACTGGGTTACTTATCATTCCGAAGATGCACTCAGCTGCTGTCAAGGCCCAGAACTATCATGCGATTTCATTTCGTCACAGATAAATAGAGAGGACATCCGACTTAACGTTATCAGTCTATATGTTACTCAAAGATGGATAGTGCTATGTTTACTTTGCGATGCCTTTAGTGTGTTGTAATATTGTTGAAACATATAGAAGGGGGCGATTAAACTCTTGTTAAAATGACAATGTACTTATAACTTTTATATCTGAAAATTCATGAATTAAAGATTTTTCCTTATATTTATTATAATTTTAGTTGCAATTATTATTACATATGATTAGGAACCAGGATGTATTGTTAAAATTCTTAATTAGGATTAAGCAGCTAATAGTCATGCTCAATATGTTTACAATCGAGCCTATTTGCAAAGAGATTGTGTGTGGGGGGGGGGGGGGCTTTGGATAACATGTATCTAGTTTTCTCTCTTTCTTTAAATTATATTACAAGCCTATTTCTCAATATTATTGCTTAAATAATTTTAAAATGTTCATTGTTATTCTTAAAAGTTTTTTTTAAATTTATTTGCTATAATATTTTATTTTTTATTAAATAATATTTATTTGCTACTTTTTTGTTTCTGCATTATTTTATATATTTGATATACTTCATTCTTACGATATCTATATGCTATATCTTTTTTTTTGTTTTTACATTATGTTAAAGTATCACATGACATTATTTTGCTACTTATTGCATATAGTTGGTTTAAACTTTTTTTCCTTTTATTAATATTTTTTATAACGAAAATTTATTTCACAATATTTTTTACAATTAATAATTTATTTATCAGTATTTTTTTCTATCAAAGTTATTCAAATGGATGAGCAGATTGCAACGAAATATAGACTATACACAAAAAGTGCTCACGGTAATTCAAAAGAAAAATAATTAGTTCCAAATTTCACCAGAAGGCAAGTTTTCCTGAGGAAACTTTAATTTTAACACAATAAACGACCAAAACGAAATACAGAAACGATATCAGCATTCATTGACTGGTTTCTGATCAAGTTGTCATAGAACCATATTAATTAATGATAAGGAAAAACTAACATTAGGTTGTTTGAGAGAAGAAACACAGTTCAGTTTGCTGGAACAAGAATATATTAGGACAAAATTGAAAGAGAGGAATGCTGTTAATAGTGTCCAGGCTGATGTAAGGAAAGGTGCTCCATTTGACCTCCATCTTTTATCTGCACAATTTCAAGTCGATGGTCAGTATGTCCAACATAAGATTGTAACCTATTAGTGGTGATGCTTCGTACATGAAGCGTTTTGAGTCTCTTTAAATCATTCAACATCGCAACATATATATTTACAGCTTGAAAGTTCGATATAAAACCTCACAATGATTACAAACACTTCTTATCCTGATTTATTTTGCATAAATCTTCCTGTTCTTCGCAAGCTCAAAAATCTACACACGTTTTCCCTTAGAACTGATAGATTTTCCCAATTTTACATTTTATTACTCCTTATTTTTGTTCAGGATTGTTAATATGGTTTCTGTATTCCTTTTTTGTCGTTATTGTGTTAAATATGGTGCTTTTCCCGGAAAGGCGCCCTATAGTGGACATTTGGGAACAAAAAATTTAGTTTCATACATTCCTGAGTGCATCTTTTGCATAGTCTATATACCCAATTCCGTTGTAATTCATTCATCCGTTTGCTTTGTATTATGCTGTTTATATTTGAAGTTTAATTATAACCATCTTGCATACTATATACTTTATGTATTTTCCTTTTTTATGTATTGTCATTTCTTCTTCCTTTTCTATCCCCCCTTATAAATCTTTTTTATGCATTTTCTTTGATTTTTACTAACCACCATCTCATAACAGCTTTACTCCCTTTTGATAAGCTAGGTAGGCAGGAAAAATAAAAACAGAGGATGTAATTATAAATGTCCCCTATTTTTTATTTTTATTTTTTCTTCTTAGAAAAATATCTAAATATTATTCCAGGTCATTTTAATTAATATCAGATTTTTGAAGATTTTACTTCATGGATTTATTTTTTAATTAAAATTCTATTCTTATTCTATTAAAATCTCTCTCTCTCTTTCTGTAGGGGAGGGGGCGTGTGTGTATGTACTTGTTTTTATGTCTGCGTGCGGACGTGTACACGCATGATTAAGGTAATACCATTTACTGTTTACAGTACTAATACTATTTATGTTATGATTCCATTTAAGAAACATTTCATTCTGATGATGACGTTTGAGAAAAATGTGATATGATGGTGTCCTATAAGAAATACTTAATACCAATGGTGTAATTAAAAAAATATTTGAAACTGATGGAAGAACATATAAAAAAGAAATAAGAATATCTGGTCTTTAAATTTAGATGAGCAGAAATATTTACTGTCCACAAACGAAATATGTAGAAAATACTTATATAGCGAGCTGTAAAAAATAATGATGAGTAAAACGAATTCTAAAACACATACGTTTTGATTAGTTTTTGGATGAAAAATAAAGTTAAATGCATTGTTTTGTATATTAAAATTCTGCTTATGTGTTAACTTAACTTCTACAGAAAAGCTGAGGTAATGAGTTATTTAAAATTTATTAAATCCGAAAATATATTTTAACTACTTACCCTTATTAATTCCCAGGAAATTGACTAAATTTTGACTGAATAATTATTTAATTTTCTGAATTTCCTTTTATTCCATCCAATAAATATAAATAAATATTCTATAAACGTAATAAATTCATTGTAGTTTCTACTTTTTTGTATCTATCGTTCATTTATACCAGCATTATTTACCATTAACAAACTTGAAAAGCAAAATTTGAGAAGCCATTTCTGTCTATGAGTAAGTTTTAAATTTTTTTGTACCCTTCTCCTATTAATTAACGTCCCAAAATACACCTTACGAGGCAGTAAGTTGCAGATATTTTCAATAATATTCGTAATGGTACTGCATAAAAAAAATATGTTGTGATACTTTAAGTTACCGCGACATAATAAATTAATATTTTTCCATAACTTCTTACATGCGTAATTATTCCTTTGAAGATAAATGAATTTTGTTTTGATAAAATTTCTTGGTAACATAAGATTATTTAAAGAAAAATACTTAATTAACGCTAGAATGGAAAGTTGAAATAAGACATTAAGAAAAACTGGAGAGCGATTAATGTTAATTAAAATGTGAATCTTTTTTTTTTTTGAGTTTTGCGGAATAAAATTTTAATTTTGTTTCGTGTTTCCAATATTAATTTAAGAGGCAAACAATATGTAGGTGTATCCTCTTTCAGTTCTAATGATCTCGGCATACCACACTAAAAAATTCTCTCTGGTTTTGGCTAATTATAAACATCAATAAGCTTCTAACTTATTTTGAATTTTACCTTCTCTTTTAAAAGTTTTATTTCTAGTTTATTCTACATAAATATATCCCTTTCTTTATGAAATATTTTAATGATAAAGTAAAAAATTAAAGTGATAAAATTCACTTTCACATTCTAACAAGATGAAAGTTCTAATAGAATAACAAATGCATATAAAGATTTGATATATTTTATATTTTGATTTACCTCTTAAAATCATAATAATATACTCCTTTTTATTTATTGATACACTGAGAATTTTCTTATCAAATGAAATTTTAAAATTTTCTTTTGTTAATTTTGTATAATAATGTTTTAAATTCCTTATGTGAACAAATTTATTTCTTTTATATATATTCTATTAAAATTATCTGAAATATAAATTATGTAATAACCAAAATTTCACATTTAGGGTTAAATTGATATTTCAATAAACGTATTATATAGTTGCTGAGATAAACCCATTTATTAAAATCCAAACTTTATTATGGAGATTGTTTTAATCCTGATATCACTCCAATCATCACGTCATTTTGAAAGTTTTAGTTAGTTAGGCTTAGAGAGGATGCTTTGAAACAGGAAGTAATTGGCTCACTACTTACAATGTACATTGGTTAACTCCTGTCACATATAGATGACAGTTTTCATTTGAATGTGAAGGGACTGAAAAGTACCAATTTGATTAAATCAAAATATGTTTTTGGTATTAATGGTAACATTTTATTTCTGAAACTTTGCTACTAGATTATTTTTATTTGATCTTTTCATTTTTCAGGTAGTATAAATGTCAGATCGATAAAATGATGAAGATATTAATAAATAGAGTATTTAATGAGCCATAAATGACTTGAATAGGAGGATAAACATTCTACTTGAATTACTGGTACTTTCAATTTCTAATTTTATTTACAAGTTTTTAAACGTATGAAAGTTCCTTTCGTGATCAGATATTTCATTCTCGTATGTTTCAAATGTTTCTGTTTTTTAGAGTGTCTTATTTCCTGAGTTTCTCGACCATTTCAGAGATGAAATATTGATGAGATGAATACAACCTGGTGATTTTAATGAACCGAAATAGGCTTGAATAGGAGGATAAGCATTCTACTTGAAGTCAATTCTGTGCATTCAATTACTGATTTTATTTACTAGTTTTTAAGCGCATCAAAGTGCTTTTCCTAATCAAATATTTCTTTCTAGTATGTTTCTTAAGTTTTTCTCTCTAATTTTATAAAGTGGCTCATCTCCTGAGTGTTTCAGGCCAATTCTGAGACAAAACTTTGATGGAGATAAGTACAAATTGAAGGCAATAAATGCGACAAGCCGTTAATTAAAATATATTTATATCAGCAAAAGGGCTTTAAAAAATTGTACTTTTGGACGGTTGGAAAGAAGCTGTAAAATAAATTCTAATGCCTAAAAAGTAATATCTTCTAATCATTTTAGCTACAATTATTCAAATAATTATTACTATTCAAATAATAATCATAATTATTACTATTCATTACTCAGATCAGTAATAAAATAGGTAATGAATCTACTTACCCCAAGGTCTGTGGGGTAATTGGGAAGATATAGATTGAATCATGAGCGTCGCTGTAATTTAGACTGATTACTAAATAAATTAGATAAAAATTAGAGCGCTTAATGAGCTCTCAGTCAGTACTCTATAATTTATAGCCTATTCATGTATCATAAAAGTCATTCAGATTATTCAATAATGCCCAACAATTTATGTCAGTGCGTAGTATGATTATACTCGCATAAATTATAAACTTTTTAATAACTGATTTAATGCTTTCGAATCGGAAAAACTTGATAAAATATTCAGAGACTTTCTCATTGCCCATTCTACGTGTCTAGCTCTGATATACTTCCTAATTATTCAAGGGAAAATAAATTTTTAAATGTTTTTAGTGAAAATTTATTAAATTAAATGATCGAGGGTGGCTTTTTTTAAAATTTTGTATTTATTCTTGTCTTGGTCGTAGTTTCTAAGCACTTAATTTAAAAATCTCAAGCTTAGAAACCCCTTCTAGGGAATAATTAGTTTTTTTTTTTTTTTTTTTTTTTTTTTCATTTCAGTTTAGTTACATTAACGTCCTGCTTTAAAGCATGACTAGGGCTATCTTGAAATACATCAGATAATTTTGGACAGTGATCAGATGCCGAAGAAGATACTACTATCTCCAAATATCCACACCTCGCCAGTGGGGGGGGGGACATTTCGTCCAGACTGATACCTTCTGACTCCCAAAGCGGTCGTTAGGGCTCGACATGCAGACATCATCGGACCGGCAGAGCGGTCAAAATCCACCTACATATTTCCTTCCCATTTTCTCAGCAAGGTCGTAAATTGGTACGGTGTGGTTGCTGCCATTTCCAAAGCCCCTGTTGGTTGGTGTTTGCAGAAAGTGTAGAATTTAATTTACAGTACGCTTTTAACTGGCCAGTTACAAAAATCTATTGCTAAAATGTCGGATATCGGAAAGTTTTAACTCGAGTAGAAATTTATAAAATACTGTTTGAAGATAGAGGTAAATGCGATTTAGATTTAAGTGATTATGAAGATGCTGGATTTGAGACTTCAAACTCATTTCAAGAAAGAAATATTTCTACTATCTATATCTTTCTTTTAGCAGAAACGTTAATTACAACAGACAATTACATCTTTTTAAAAGATAATTACAATAAAATACTCCATTCTATATAATGTTAATGTTAAATACTTGTTTTTATTGGTCTAGTCAATAGCTTGGATCTCTTTTTTTATTGTTATTAAGTGATCTTCAAACTAAGCAACAGTCCTCTTTAGCCATAAGAATGAATTTCTCTTAAAATAAAATTAATTGTAGCTAATTTACTTAATAGTTTTAGTTGCTAGAAAAAGGATCTTAAATTTGTAATATGTCTTATTCCCACACAAAGGAAGGGGATAACTGGTGATATTGTAGAAAATAAAATTCATTATATTCCTTCATCATTGGATTTAAACATAGGTTTACAATTTCGTAGTTTCTTCAGGGGATTAAGGACTTCATCAGTCTTTTCAACAATAAAAGATTTTTAAACGATCAGACTGTCTGGGCATATAATATGAAATCCATGCGCTGTGACTTATAATTATACAAAAACGAACTCCAAACTTATAGTTTTTTATTTCATTTCTGAATCCTTGTGGATATAACACAAAAACTAGAATAACTTAAGTTTTGAAAAGTGATTAATAAGTGCCAACTTTTTTCAATTAAAGCTTCTAACATTGTGACAAAATTTTTTTTTAATTTAAAGCAAAATATCGGTAAGTTTATAAAAATAATGAATTAAAGTGCTTATTGTTTCAGAAAACTGTGTTTCAATTAGTATTAGCTATTTTTCAAAGGTCAATATCCCCCATACTAGTCCTTGAAACAGTTTTAATAATAAATTATAAACTAATTATTCCTTCTTTAAAGGATTTTATAGATCATTTGAAAATCGGCTGATATTACATCTTTCGTCAAAGCTTAATTCAAAAATCATAACTCAAAAAAAATTGCTAGGAAACGGTTCAAATAGAAATTCCAAATTTGATTGCTATATTCATAAAATTGGACATTTTTTTCCTAGTGTTTATAACTTGTTATTTAACATCTATTGTGGGTATGCACAATAACTGTTTCTTGTCGTTTGGAAGGAAAAGAAAAGTTTTTGATTTAGATAGTTTTGACCGTATAACTGCAAAATTTTAAATAGTATATATCGACCAGAAAAATATTTTTTCCATAAAGTATAAAGTTTCCTGTTACTGCTCTGTCATTTTTAATTATTAAATTTTAGTAGATTTCGGAAATTTACATTTTCAATGAAGTTATTTCTTAAATATTGATCTACACATATCTTAATAAGTTTTCACCATTGGAGCTTTGTGCTCTTTATAATTTAATAAATAGGCACAAACAATTGCTGCGGAAAACAATTAATTTAAAATTTTATTAATTTATAAGAATTATTTTTAAAAATTATGAGAATTTACACTTAGTTATTTATATCAATAACACTTAAGATTAAAAAGAGTGATATAACTCTTGAATGATTAAATTTTCTGAAACAGCAATGAATTTAATGTATAGATAAATGTACTATTTCAATGTTATCTTTAATATCCAATGCGCTTTTCCGTAACTTATAAGTTGTAATCAAAAAAAGGTTTTAAAAAACGGCAAGTCTTTAGATGAAATTATAAAGTGTTATTAAAGTTTGTGTATAACCCCTTATTCTTCAGCAGTGATTTGACTACTGGAACTGGGTGACACGAGAACTCTCCCCACGTTGCAAATGAACTCTTGACCGCAAGAGGGGGGAGGGAAAGGATTATCTCCTGTCGTTTATACTTCCGGCCGTTTTGGATTTCAAAAGAACTTCATTTGAAAGAGCACAGGAAGTCCGAAGGTTGTAATGCCCCCCAAATACGAGACGCTCTTCGATGGAATCAGATCTCGAACTAACAGCCTTCCAGTTCCATAGGTGAAACCTTACTACCACCTTCTTCCCGTTTCTTTCCACCTTTTTCTCGCTTTCTTTAAATGTACAAATGGTTAACAAGTTTAATATACATAGCATTATCGCACTTTCATAGCTCTGTGATGAAGATTTGGTGGTAAAGATCTGATACTTTCTTTTCATTTTAAACTAAGGCATTACAATTCTCTTATTTAAATTGATAAATTTGCATTTAGATTTGAAACGAGATTATCCTTTGTAAGTGGAATTCAATTCAAACGCATTTCTATAAGTTTAATTTATATAGACGTTCTTCTTATCATCCATAATATCCAATTTAAAAAAAAATATTCAAAAAGTAATTCTAAAAGAATTGGGCAATCTAATTTAAGGGCATGACTGAATTAAACTAAAAGGGTTTATTCATAAAGTTGGTACATTTTTAAATGTATGCCTGATTACATTTTATTTAAAGAACATTGAAAATATGTTTTATTCAATTTATAGGAGCAATTCTGATATTGGTATGAATGTATAGATATTCCTAACCAAAACAGATGGTAATTAAATAATTTGTCCGTCAAACCATTATAGGTTTTGTAACAGATGGTTGCCCATTTCAGGACAACTCTTTTTATATTTTGACGTTGTTACTGTAGAAATTACTCATGTGGAATATTTGAAAGTTTTTTATTTTTTTTACTTCAGAAAAAGAATTTTCATTTGACATTTTTTTCTGAAAATATGATTTAATGTTTTGGAAAAAAGTTCCTTACATTTATTCATATTCTTTTACGATATTTATGCTTTTAAAATTTTTTGTGTTTAAAGTTTAGATTTTTGAAATTATTAAAATCATAAAGCATATTTACAAACCTATAAACCAATAAGTTAGAAACAAAATATTTTAGTTCAGAGCATAAAATGGTACACACACAAAAAAGTAACAACAAATAGAAAAACGGAAATAAAACTATATATATATATATATATATATATATATATATATATATATATATATGCGATCTATTTAAAGACTGATTTCGAGATGGCGAAAAACACCATCGTTTTTTTAAATATCGATATATGCTTAACCTGGTAGTATCGTGATTGTTTCAAGCCTTTTTAATGGTTTATGAATTAAATTATTCAATTTAGTTTGTAAGAATTTAGAGAATGGCTATTTTGAAATCAAGATGTAACTTCAGTAGGCGATAACTCTCTAAATTTAACAACCTAATGAATTATTTTCTAATAAACCAAATAGGAAACAAATTGATGCTTCAAAAGCGTTACAACGCCAATTTTTTTCCTATTAATTTTCAGTCTTCAACAGTCTAAAACCAAAGCAACATCATGTCCTCAGATGGTAAAAAAATCAAGATAAAAAAAGGGAAAAAAAGGGAAAGAAACATAAAATATTTATGGTACGAATTCTTCAAAACAAAGTATGCTACAGATACGATCAAAATTAATAACAATTATAGAAAGAGTGCAGAAAACGAAAGATAATCAAAACATTCGATGTATTAATTGTTGACAAGGAGATGAAAAGAATGCGAACCACAAAAGAGATTATGGTGTTTTCTGTACATTTTATTGAACAATTAAATTAATAAACATTCATTTCACTTCAGTGTTTTAATATATCTATATAGATAATTGCTGAAATGCAAAACTGAAATGCATTTTAGATAAAGATAGTGCAGAAACGAATGCATCTATCTCCATCTTTAAATAGACCGGTCCAATTTTCACAAAGATAAAATTGCGTTTCATAAAGCATTGCTTTCTGAATGAAAAATCTGATAGAAGAAAACTTTGTTTTCTTGCCGTTGTCCTAGCAACTGCAGTCCGACAACGCAGTGACAAGCAACTATTTTATGATGCAAAGAAAACTAAAGTTATAAAAGTATGGTACCCATAAACAAATTTTATTGTTAAGAAACAACTTATATTGTTCAAAAAGTTGTTTGAAAAGATTGTGTCATATAAACAGTTCCTCAATATTTAAATTTATTCTGGAATCTTGCTAAATTTTATGACGGTGATTCGGAAATGTATATATTGCACACTGAAGAAAAATATTGCATAATTTAAATCTCGTTTTTCTTTTATGTTTTCTGTGAAAATATCACGCCTTCTAAATAAGTCTTTATAAAATAAAAAGTTGAATTTGAAAAGTTTGAATGAGAAAGATTCTAAATGAATAGATTCTATAAGTTATGAAATGATATGAAATTCCGTAATATCTTCATATTTTCATGTATGTCAGACAAATGTTTTATATAAAAATTGCGTTTATGTTGTAGAAATTTAACTGTTTCCTAATGACATGATTTTCACCATTCAAGAATCACCGTAAGGTTATTATATATAATCTTATAGATTAATTGTACAGATATTTGGTATAAAAATTGGAAAACTTTAGTTATAGTAAATATAATTTCAGATGTAATTAGTTTTGACTAGGTAGCTCTGCTTTTTTTTTACCAAAAAAAGTACTTATTTTCGAAACTTTATTTATTAAATTATTTCCCATTTTTTTAATGTTTTGTTCTTCCAAATTTAATAACTAGGAGAAATAAAAAAGTCTTGACTAAATATTTTAATGATTTGATCATTTTTCTTGGTGCATATTTTATAAAAGAAAATGCCTAAAGTTGAGAATTCTTATTTTTAAACGTGACATTCTATAAAAAATGTAATTTTAATTCTTAGATAACATTCTTCTCCATCAATAAAATTCAATCTCTGACAAACACTTATTTTAAATGTCAAACTCTAAAAAAATCCGATACTAGAAAACAATAGCATAAAAAATCAGCAATTTGAAGTATAAAAAAAATGTTTTGATGTATAT
>JAOUZG010019159.1:482156-511190 GCA_026289955.1 Argiope argentata
ATGAATCTGTAAACTTATGTCAGAAATTTTAAGTGAAGACCCATTGAAATATATATATATATATATTTTTACTACCTTTATACTTTACTACCTTTTCTAAAACTACGCCAGTTTTGCTCGCATCAGAACTCTGAAATTTGTTTGGATTCTGATGCCTGCTTTTCAGTAGGTAACACACTCCCCTGGGTTCCAAACCACGAATGTTTACATTCGGATGTTTGACCACGATAACAGATTTAGCACACACCAAACAGCAAAAATATTCAATAGAAACTTATGATCTTTCAAAAGTTAGTTCCAACTACTAGTCCAAGATAACATTCAAACCAACATATGAAAATTGAAATTAGTTTGATTCTACTTTATTCACCAATAAATGATAGCGGTGACCGGAAATTTTTTTCAATATGATGCCTCGAGTAATAATGTTAAAGAAATCTGCAATATTTAGCTTGATATCAGAATACGTATTTAAGTTTTAATTGTTTATTGGGAGTTTTTTTGTTTCAAAGTTACTTAAAGCATTTTCTTCTTTTTTTTCCTGCAAGGCTTAGAGTTTACAATACAAGTAATTATTTCCGAATAATCAGGATTCATTTCAACAATAAACAATCTTTCATGTTCTAAAAACTTTAAATAATTGACTATTAGTCAATATTTTTATTAAAAAATTCTTTATATATTTTTAATTTTAATGTTTCAAATGGCTCAGAAAGAATTAATGACCACAAGTGGTATTTACAAAAATTAAACAGGCCGATAAAAAAAATTTACAAAAATTAATGAATATTTCTAAAAGAAAAAATGCGCAAAAGGTCGTTATTTTTAAGAAAATAATTATTTTCTGAAAATACTGTTAAATGTTATCCATTCTCTAAATAATTTTATTCAAAATGAGGATGAATCACTTATTAATCGTAAGCAAATTATGATAAACCAACTATAATTTTAGAAGGCCCTAATTTTCTTGAATAAGAAAATCAATCTGAATTCCTTATAAAATGATAAAAATTACTTAAAATGTAGACAAATGTACATAAGTGCTTATAATGGTATTTTAAATGTTTTATTCACCAAATTCTAATATATATTTGATAATTCATTTGTCATTAACATTCGATTCTATTTCCTCTGAATATTTCTCCTTATTTAAATTTGTTATGTTTTCTCTTTTATTTTATGAGAAATAAGTAAATTATATTTACAATCAATTCCATCATCTTGAAGTCTTAAAGAGAGTTTATTAAAAGTCATTCTTTATATTCTCTCACCGGAAACTCGGAGTACTTCACAGATGTATTTGATGCATAAATTACCGAAAGGAAACGAACCTAGTTTCCGGTATCTCGACTATTTCATTCTGCTTTGGATATCCAATTATGGGATGGAAATTGTTTGATGTGATTTAATTAACAAGCTTCGGTTTTATAATTGCGGTTTCTGTTTAGTTTTTGCTGCGAAGAATATAGGTTGCATTATTACGTGAGAAAAAAAACTAATAGAAATGTGATATTAATTTTGTAATTTAAAAGTTATTTTATATTTGAGTAATGTAATAATATTTTTGTAATTTTCAAACAAATTCAATGGTATTTCCAATTCGGAGTTTCATATATATTTGCTGTTTATTTATGTTTTCATACTAGTGTAAACACTTCTGTTATCTTTTGAATTTTAAGTACTTTTCCAAACTTTATTTCATTAGAAATTTCATTCACTTTATTCAGTTAGAAATCAATTCAGAATAAATACAGATTATTTAAGCAATAATGTAAAATTATGTTCATGATGCTAATGTAATATTGAGAAATTGCAGTTCAGCTTATCTATGCCATTTTTATTCATAATCATTCAATTTTATTATGGCTTGCATTTGAAATATTAAAAGTCTATTGAAAGATATCACATTTGTTTTTTTTAATTCTAAACTTACAAAGAAAAAATATTATACCTTGATTAAAAAATAGGTATTTTTTTTAACTTCTGCTTCATATAATATGACTTTTAAAATTTATGTCAAGAATCAAGGCCTCTCCTTACATATCATTTGAAATTATAAACATTCACTTATAGAAAATAGCACATGTATTTATAGAATTATGGCTAACTACATAGAGATTAAATAAAGTATTCAGAAATCCTTTTGGGATCAATTTAGTCGTAAAAAAGTAATAATTTTGTAATGAGTAAGCTTTGATTCAGACTATTCAATGATACATATTTTAACTAAGATAATGAACTTTTACTAATTCTTATGTTAAGTTTTTTACCAGAAACTATAACCGGAATTAGAAATTAAAAAATATATATATTTCAGTAATCAAAATGATATTAAAAAGAAAGATTTTAAATTTTGGCTCTAATTCTTAAAAGAAAAGTGAAAAAATAATTACATTTTTTAATGTAACACAAAGCATTGTTACCTGAAATACTGTAATCTTGGAGAGTACTAAAAATTTAACAACCTGATACAATACTATAATTTAATTTTTAGTAATTGTAATTTTGAAATATTTTAATTAGAAGATAATTATTGGATTGAAGTTTTAATACTTAGGTATACAAATGTTTATAAAATTTTAGATATGTAATCCTTAATTTTTTAATTTGTTCTTAAGCAAAATTTCAGCTTGAAATTTTTTTCTAAAATATGTGTTATGTGCTCTTTCTTCATTTAAATAAAAAATAATGCAAATGCGATTTATCGAACATGAAATAAAATTCTCTCAAAATGCAAAACATTGAAAACTAAAAAAAAGTGTAATCCTATAAATGTCAAATGTATTTGCGAAAAAGAATACTATGTTTGCATGAAACAATTACTTTAAAATTTAAAATTTATTTTTTACTTATTGCCAACCAATTTTTTAATTTTATTTCCGAAATTTACTTATTGCCAACCAATTTTTTAATTTTATTTCCGAAATTTAAATTTGAAGAATGTTGCTGCTGTTTCTTATGGCACTTGTCATAGACAAATTCGCTGAGGTAGTCAGCGATTCAAGCCTAATAAGTGTCTCTTGTGTTGCATTAGCGCCAGTACGACTTTCGTTACTCACTTATCACATTCACTTGCACAGCCCCTATTTACAGGCGGGGGGGAGCATTCACTCACTTTACAAATAGAACACAGATGAACAACCATGCCTGAACCGAGACACGAACCCTGGAAGACCAGATAAAGCGGAAGACATGCTACTCCTATGCCAGAACTCCGGCATTTTTGAGGAATTGTTTCATGAAGAGGTAACTAGTTTTAAACCTTATTTTTAGCATTTCTGAAAACTTTTTTGGACATCATATCCCTCCCTTAACGAACGAAGACTTAATGAAGAAGAATTCAGACGAATTTTAAACATGTTGTTCTTTATTATTGCGAGTGTGCGGCAGTTGAAAATGAGTACAGAGACAAAGGTCAATACTTAAGAAGTTAATAGGATATCGATTAGGGAAGCATATCAGGTAAATAAAAGAGGCATATCGGTTTTCTCTGCATCTTTCATACAGATGGAAAGTTCTACTTGTAATTGCATTGCAGGATAATTTATTTAGTGTATTGAAAGAAAACCAAATAAGGGTTACATCTATACAATAAAAGACGTTGGAAGTACGTCTTCCAACGTCTGAGAGTATAATATTGTTTAAGCAGGATTCGCATCAAAAGAAAATTAAATTTGTAATAATTGAATTAATGCTATGTTAATTTTAAAATAGAAAATTAATATTATTCTCAAAGGTTTACGTATTTTGCGTATTTTGTGTCCCAATATTTTATTTTATTTTTCTTTCATAGTTGAATTATTCTTATCAGTTATGATTCAAAATGCTTTCCATATATTTACTGAAAAACGGGGATAAAAATACTACGAATTAAGCAATGAAACCTCACCAATTCTAAAAGTATTCCTTAAACAATTCCTATATTGTTTAAAATATATTAAAATATAATCTTCTTTAGAGTAGTTTTAGATACATTGACATTAGCATAAATGGCATTAGTAACAGTTTATAGAGAAGATCAAATTTAAAATAAAACTGTCACGTTCGAAAGAAATTGCCTGCCTTTGAGAAGGAAACTCAAAACTTGGAAGAACAACATTAAAAAAATAATTTAATATAAATTATTTGAAAAATGACTATGGTATAAAAATAAAATTTGTAAATTAAAACATCAGGAAGCCAAAAATGTATTCAGATGAATTTTAAACAACGCAAAAGAAAATTATTCTAAGTAAATAATATAATAATAATGTAATTTATAAGACCCGAGCTGTATGAGGATTTTTTTTCTTTAAATTTAATTTTTATTAAAATGTTAATAAAGAAAGTGTATTAACTTATCAATAAACTTTGTTTAAATTTATTAAAAAATAAATTTAGTAAACTTTGTTTAAATTTATTAAAAAATAAATTTAGTAAACTTTGTTTAAATTTATTAAAAAATAAATTTAACAAAATGTAAAAATTTAAATTTAACAAAATTTAATAAAATTAAAAATACATTTAATAAATCATGTTAACTTCATTAAAAATAAATTTAATAACTCATTCTAACTTCATTAAAAATACATTTAATAAATCATGTTAACTTTATTAAAAAATAAATTTAATAACTCCTTCTAACTTCATCAAAATATAAATTTAATAAATCATGTTAATTTCATTAAAAATAAATTTAATAAATTTCATTCAATTATGTTAAGTAAAATATTTAAAAAATATTGTATAATTTCATTAAAAAATAAATTTGATAAATTTTTAAATGTATATATAATAGACGCTTTTTGAACAGTTTTATTTGATAAATATTTATAAGTTAATTCAATTAAAGCGTGAAAGACAATATTTAAATAAATGCTTTTGTTAAACTACGTTCCTGTTTGAAAAAAAAAACACACATTTTCTGTATTTAATCAAGCTAATGATGCTAAAGGTAGAAACTTCTATATATAATGGCTTTTAAAAATGCTAAATGCTTTGTAAAAATAACTAAAGACAAATAGTAAAATATTAACTTAAAAGCAACAAAATTTTTACAAGAATGCTGATTTTAGAGAATTTCACTTAGACTTTAAAGAGTTTTAATTTTTATTTCCTAAAATTACAGAACTATTGCAATGATGCTATTAATGACTAAATAATTTTAGTATATTTGATAAAGTCTATGCAAGCAATTTAGGATTTTTCAAATTTTTTGGACCTTAAAACCGATTTATTTTATTTGCCTTACAAATATACTGTCCATTTTCTACATGAATCGTTCTTGCTGCGATGAGTCTTAGACATCCTAAGTTATCAAAAACGTAAATGTCATATTAATAATAGATTTTGTAGCATTCTCACTACACTTTTTGTTTACTTCGCAAATTAGATAAATTCTTTAGTTCTCTAAAACTGGAGAAAAATCCGTAGAATAAATATTTGATGGAAATATTTTGAATTTCACGATCATATTGAGATCATGAAAATAAGACAAAAATATAATCATTGAAAATAAGACAAAAAAATGTTTTTAAGTACATGAAATCGGGAAATCAAATTGATGACAGTAAAAGATTTTTTTTTTTAATTTGTAAAAATTATTTTTGTTGCCATAAAATTTTCTGATATTATCTCGATAAAAACATCAAAACGTAGTTTAATTTTTAATTACAAAAAAATTCAAAAAAATTTTTTTAAAAATCTCAAATGCATATTTTCTCCCTCCAAGATATATGCATTGAATTTGAGTTGCTGGTCAAAAGGTTCGATAAGTAAAGCATCAAAGCAAACATAAAAAAGAGCACACATATTATCGTTTAATAGAAGATATACATATTCCAAAGTAGTAGATATACTGCTGAATATACATCATTTTTTAGGTTTTTTTAAATGCATTCTGCTTCCTTTTTAATAATATTATCATTGTTTTGAAATTTGAATCAGTTTCGTTGTCTCGATCTTTATTCAGTAGATGAATCCAATATTTATGTTTATAGGTAAAAAGTTATTAGGCTTTCTGCTGACTATAAAAAGGCACAGCTTTAATATCAATTTGAAATAATCATTTATATAAAGTTATATATAAAAATTTATATAAAAACTAATATGACCAATATTTTATATGAACCAATTAGTCCACCTTGGCAACCATTTGTGAAGTGAGAAGTTTCATATTATTCCAACTTAAACGATGGCATAGTTAAATAATTAAATTAAATAAAGAGATGCATCCATACATATAATAAAGAATAATTCCTATAATGCCAGATAAGCTTTCCTTTTCGGCGATAGCATCATTAATAAAACAATGATCGTAACCTGTTCAAAATAAAAACAACTCATAATTCTCATTGTATAAAACCTTTAATGTTTATTACATCACGCTTCGTGAAATAAAGTGTTGTCTTAAAATTACCCTGTTGGCAATCATCCCATTGCTTAATATGGGATCCCAGCAGTATAAATGGCGCTTTAGGAGATGATGTAAAAATAAAAGATGTAAAACAAATACCTTAATATATTCAAAATATGACAACTAATAAATTACGTTGCATAAAAACTTTAATATTACATCAGGCTTTGTAAAACAACACGTTGTCTTAAAATTACATTGTTAGTAATCATCCCGCTGCTTAATATGAAATCCCATTAGTATTAATACTGTTTTACGAGATAGTTAAAAGTATTTGCTATTTCAGTGATATTAAGTCAAGAGGAATTATAATAAAATATGCATAACTTACCTGAAATTACTTTAATAATTATAAAAAATTATAAAACAGAATGATATGTATCCTACAACCTTGTTCTCTTTATTTTTTAAAGAGAATCAACATATAGAATAAACACACGAAGAAACTTTCTCAGGACAAAGCTGCATTTAATATCGATTACCTTTCTGCAAATCTCTAACAAACTTTTCTGAAAACAACAATACTTTCTTAAACTAAATAAAGAAAATAAATTAGTGTTTTATATCGATTATTTTTTCTTTAAAATTAGAAGAAACATAAGTTAGGAAAAGTATATAACAAATATTTGTAGTTATTATATCCTGTAAATGCTTATTTCGTGCGTCTTTTATTTGAAACAAAGACTTGGGGATGATGTTTATTTAAAGTTGAAAAAACCGTTACATTGCTCATACCCGGCCTATGAGGAAATTTCTTTGAGCTGTTTCAATAGCGAATACATTAAAGTAGATAAATATATTGATTTGTATTTTAAAATACAAAATAGTATAACAATATATATTCTTGCACAAAAGTTAATATGTTAATTGAAAAATGAATATTGAAATGTAGAAAACAAGAATAGAAAACTTATCTAAGTAGTAAATTAAATTATGATCTGGGAAGTTTTTTTTTTTTATTTTGTCAACACTTTCTACTAATTTTTTAAAAAATAAATAAAACTTAATTATCTAAAACGAAGCATGAAAACATAACTATACAAAAATAGGAGCCTTGATTCCTATATTTACAGAGCGTCAATATATTGTTTTAAGTTTAAGCATAACTCGATGTTAAATGTAGAATTCATCCATATTTTAATGACATGCTGGACAATAATGAAAAAAAGTATTGGCAAAATGTTACGGACTCTAAGTAAACTAAACTTACCTTTTTGTAAACAAGAAAGTTTGGGTTATCTTCAGGGGAGGGCGTGAGGTGCCCGCCATTCGGGGGGTCAGGCCGCGCATCCTGCTGCCCTATGTTGTTCTTCTCCAAGTCTTCGCTGTGCATTTCTGGGCCCTTTCACCATCGTAATGATTTCGAAAGAAGAGATTTTCGCGGCCGATTCGACTAGGGTGAGGGCGCTGGCGATCGAAGTAAGTCCTGCCGCAACCTCCCTGTTCGATCGAAGACCGTTTCGGAGGGGGGGGGCAGATGGAGGCAGTGTCGCCAGTGGGCTCCAAGAAAACTTATTCTCATATATTGAAAAAAGTTAAATAAGTATTCTAATCCAGGATCCCGTTGCGAATCGTTGTCAGTGGGTGAGAAGTAGTAGAAGGAAAGGAATGGTAGGGTAGTTGGTTTGTTTAGTTAGAGGTGTCACGATTCTTGAAAGTAATGGAAGTTCAAATTATTGTTGTAATTCAGCATTGTCTTAAGTTTTCATAAGTTTATAGTGTCTTTGATGAGTTTGGTGAATAAAGTCGAAGTCGCTTGTTTGGCTTGTAACTTAATTTTGCTGCTTTGATGGTACTCGTTAACTTTTTGTCTACGAATTTTAAAACTTTTTGTTTGTTTCTTTAATTAGTAGAAATAGACTTATTTCACTTAAGAATTTATACGAGTAACATATATTATTTTGTCGGAGCAAAAGACTGTATGAGCAGTGTTAGTGAAAAAGCTATTGATGGTAGTAGCAGGTTATTAAATTTTAGAATTGTTCAGAGTAACAGATATTTTAGCATCGGAATAACAGAATATAGGAGTAGCCTTAGAGAAAAAGTTATTGCTAGTAGTAATTAATAGACTAACTGCCTTTAAAAATTAACAAGGGTAACAGATATTTTTTAGTTGGAATAACAGAATTTATGAGTATTCATAGTGAAAAGCTACTGATTATAGTAATTAATAAACTAATCGCATTTAAAAATTAACAGGGGTAACAGACAGTATATAGTAAGGACAACAAAATATATTAGTAGCTTTATTGAAAAGGTTATTGATGGATACATTTATAGATGCATTGGTTTAAAAAAATTAAATTCCATCATTTAATTTATATAATTGATCAAGAAACTATTTCTAAGTCGTACATACATTTTTAACACCGATGTAATAATTTAAAAAAAACATTACTATCATTGTAGTCAAGTTTGAATAATGAAATAACTGTTAAAGAGTATGTTTTGAATTGGAATACAAACAATTAAATGTATACGCTAAAAACATAAGTTGCATTTTTGAGAATGGAAATTGTGAAATGTATGTGTGAATTGCGGTTTTTTTTAATCATATAATTGTATTATAAAATTTTGAGATTGAAATCATAGCATAAAAATGTTATTCAGTAATTTTAATTTTTAATTCTGGTATTTAACTTGAAGTTTGAAACATTTTTGATGAATATATTTTGAATTGGTGTAAAATAGGTTTTGACTATACGACAAATAGATTTGATATTAGCAAGATATACCTTAAGAAATATATGCATTTATTTTATATCTTTGGAAATGAACTATTCATCAAAAGCATTGATTGCATTTAAATTCAAATCAGACTCATATAGATAACAAAATGCTTGTTGTCTCAAAAAATATTTTTTCAAGTGTTATGATAGACATTGCATCCTTACCTTAAGAGATTTATCCCTATACGATTTATTGTTTAAATGAACTTTCCTAAATTAATCAGAATATTATAGTGCACATAAATCTTAACAGTATGGGTTATCATATAGTATAGTGTAGTATTTTTGTTTTGTTATGTAAGAATATGATGTTGTTTTGGGTTTGGTATTTTTAACGCCTTAAAATGGATTGGCAACAAAATGGTAATTTATCGCTTTTGGTGCATCATTTTTTTTGTTTTTAGGGTTATTAGAAAAGGAAGATTGTTACATTTGGTGATTTGCTGCCAACAACAATTACGATTTCATTTCCAAAATATGCATTTTCTGAATTATTACGAATCGGCTTAATTAGCTTAACTCATTAACCTGTTTAGAGAGGGAGAGAGAAAAAGAGAGATGGAGACCAATAGAGAAATCCGGTGATTGTTTCAAAGATGCTTAAATTAGTTAATGGCTTAAATTAACTAAGACAAAATAAAAAAAATAAAATGTCAAATCATAACTTAAAATTAGCAATCGTAGAATTCGTTTATTTATTTTTTGAAAAATTCAGTAAATTTCATTTTTTATTCCTTTCAGTTAATAAACATATTACCAACTTTTTAGCTTCCAGCTATAAAGAATATCGCAATTAACTTTTTGAAAAAAATAATGAAAAAATATTGTACATTGCAACAAGAAATGTATTGATAAAATTATACTGAAAGATATTCTAAAAAATTCTAAAAGCCGTTTAAATGAATCTTTAATTTCTTCTTAAATCTTAATGATTTAAGAAGAAATTAAAGATTCATTTAAATTGCTTTCATTGAAAAAGTAATTTCTCAGATTTTAAGAGGGCATGAAAGTCATTTTTATGCACAAATATTTTCGAACGTTTCCCTCGAATTCAGGCGTATCTATAAGTATATTAGGATTCCCAGTAACTTTAATTGAAAATTACCTCAAGTTGAGAATTTCCAACCTGATCTTGGCTTTCCTATTAAGTTTCTCTGCTTTTTTTAAGTTTTTTTTGTTGCTGCTGGCTTATAGAGAGGTTTAAAATTGATTGTGATAAATTTAATATCAGAGGTGTTACTTGTTTCTAAGAGTTACTTGTTCCCATTCTACTAAATTTAATATTAGTCTAGTTTGATAGAGTAAAGGATTTTTGTCGAACATGCGCAGAAATGAATCAAAAATTCCGATGCGCATGCACTAAGATTTGCTAATTGTGTGTAGAGAAATATATGTTAAATAATTTTTTCTAGTCAAAGGTATTTCTAAAATTATTTATTTTTAGAATTGACATCGCATTTGAAATGCGTAAAGTATATTTTAGAGACATTTTATAAATTCGCAATTTTATTATAATTTAAATTGTTTCTTTGTTTCAAATTTCGATTGCTTTTTGAGTTAATTTGAGTTATTAAGGAGATATATATGTGGCGGGAGTATGTAAAAAGGAAGAAAAATTAAAAAAAATTATTATTGTATAAACGAAAAAATTTACTATAGATTTTTTTAAAAAAAAATATATCAGTAATATGAACATATTGTTGAACAATATGTTTAATAGTGTTGGGACTTCTAAGAACTAATTGTTGCTAGTTTAACTCATAAAAAAATTCAGAATTTAATCGAATTATTATTATTATTATTATTATTATTATTATTATTATCATCATCATCATTGTTCCGTTTTGATTTTTGTAAACCAAACAAAACTTTCACTCTAGAATTTAGGAAGGAAGCAAGCATAACTTTATTCAAGCTTCCATATATTTCCCATCCATAATATTTTATAAGAAAATTATATTAGTTTGCTTTATTTGAGGCAATAACTATTATGTTAGCCGTGCATTAAATACGTATCACTGGGGTATTTAATAGAAGTTATTAATAATATGTTTCATTTAGTCTGAGTATTCAAACTGATGTTAAAAAAATACAGGTTTTATCAGACCTATCATTTTTTAAAAAAAAAATATAAGCAATATCAATTTTTTGACTAAACAACAGATTGAATTGCATTTTTAAAAATGGCACATCATTTTAGTAAATAGATTTTTATTTTTTCAAATACGTTGCAATGTTTAAATATTTTTTCATCATTTTTTCCATTTTTTTTCATTCTGTAATCGTGCCTATTTATTGAGTAATCCTCAGCAAAAAATAATTTTAATCATTTATTATGATAATAAAAGATCATTCAATATAATCTCTCAGCAAATTATTAAAAATAATTTAATGCCAATTTTTGAATTTCAAATAATTTAACTGAATTCCTCTGCAATTAATTAATCTATTTTTATGTTCTAAAGAAAGTAATCACACATGGAATTCTTAATCATTTTTAATGATGTTTCTTTACGTAATATTATTTGGTAGATACACAATAATTACAAACAGTTTGATCAAATTGTACACTTTAAATACTGTATCTTTTTTATGCATTTAAATTAGAAAATATTCGATAAAATGTCCTTCGTTAAATAAGCCGAAATTCCAGACATTAATTTAAAAGAGATAAGCCAGTATTTGGTTAGTATTTTCTTGGTTAATCATTAACTAGCTTTGTCTATTTTAAGAAAACTCCACTGTACATTCCATGAATGATTAATTATGAACTTTCAAAGAATGTTTCATTATAGAAAAAAAATTAAGGAAATGAAAAGTATTAAAGAAACTATTTGCGTGATAAATGATTTAGAAACTTGAATAATTTTATTTTTATTAAATTAAAGGAATGCGAAATTATTATGAGTTTTATATTTTCAGTATTTTCTTACCTAATTTCTTTTGTTATCGCCTTTCTGAGTGTTCTCTTTTAAAATAAGAATTATTTAAATGGCACATTTAAATAGTTCTGACAACTCCAACATTCTTTAACATATAGCAGAAATTCGATTACGCATCGCAAAGTTGAAATACCTTTGTTTTCCTTGATAGCAAATAAATAAATTCGCAAAAAATAAAAAATCCTTAAATTATTAAGTGTTATGACTTTGTCAAATATAATAGATCAAATCAATGTATGTTTTATTGTATTCACTCAACTATAAAAATATATTATAAACATCAAAATTCGGTTTCAATAATATTGTTATATGTCAATTGTTTGCAATTTGAAATCATGAACTTTTCTAATATTAAGGATGATTATGTACATGTGTTGGCTCTCTACAGTCCACACCGTTTGACTAATAGTTCTCAAATTTGGCACATTTTTAACTTGATATAGGAGAATGGTATATGGGAGTGACTTTTTAAAGATTTTCATTAAGTAAAAATGAAAGAAAATTTTAGACGTTTTTGCACAGTAATCTTCTGAAAATATTGCTACTAAATTTTTAACTGAAAATATTGCTACTAAATTTTTAGCTGAAAATATTGTTACTACTTTTTAAATAACATCTTTTTAATAGCTTTGTTAAATTTTGGCAATTTTATAACGTTCTGTTTTTTCCCTAATTTTCTACAAGCAAAAGAATTATGTCTCTAAAGTTCAAATCAATTATGTTTTTAAAATTCAAATATTTAATAACATAAGTTTCTTTCATTCAAATATTTAATAACGTGAGTTTTTTTGTTGTTGAAGAATAAATAAAAAAAAATGTTGCCTAATGTCACTGTAACAAAAAAAGAACAAACACAATACTGCGTAATTATAAGATAGATGAAACGGGTATTTTCGTTTTTAGTAAGGCTATCATGTTATGGAATTGGTCGCCATTAGAAAGTTTAAGCATGAAATAGCCAGAAATTTAGAAAGACAATTAAAATGACATGTTTTTAATATCTGAATAATTATACGAACTCATTACCTCAAAAAATAAATTGATGAATTTTATCAATTTTACAACGCTACTTCTTTCTTAATTTCTAACAAATAAAGCAGTTATTACTCTAAGTTTCAAATCGATTATGTCTCTAAAACTCAAATATTTAATAACGTAATTTTCTTTTATTTTTGTAAAATAAAGAAAAACAAAATTGCTGTCTAATGTCTGCATAAGAAGAACAAAATTACAATACCGCGCAATTATAAGATGAAAAGAATATTTTTATTTTTAATAAGGCTATCATGTTGTGAGATTGGTCGCCCTAAAAAAGTTTAATTATACAATAATCACAATTTTAAAAGGGCAATTAAAGTAACATGTTTTTAATATCTTTATCATAATAAGAACTCATTACCTCAAAATACTTGAATGCACATTTTTAAATGGCGATGTGTTTAATTAAATACGGAATAGTTTCTTTAATTAAATTACAAGTATATGTTTCGGCAATCACATTTGCATATAAAATTATTTTAATATTCAAATATTTAATGATGCATAATGTTTTCATTTTACGTATTGTGGTATGTTTTTAATGAAGCAGATCTAAGGAATAATATTTTGAACTAAAAATAGTAAGATAAATGCAATAATAATAGACAAATAATTTTCAAAACATTAGCAAATATTCAATTAATCAAACAAATTTTGATATTGTTAAGATGAAAACAATTTCAGGAAAAATGTAATAGATTGCCGTAATTTTACTTTTAAAATTGACTTTCTACTTTGAATACTTTCCAAGTTTCAAAAATTGACTTTCTACTTTGAAAACTTTCCAAGTTTCAAAAATTGACTTTCTACTTTGAATACTTTCCATTTTTCAAAAATTGACTTTCTGTTTTTGCTGATGCTCTTCTATGACAACTAAAATTATAAAATCTTCACCAAGATATATTTATTATCCTATCAATCCCTAAAAGTCAACTAAATTCGACGAAAAACCAATTCTGATTTTAATGGCTTCCTACATTTTTTTATATTCTCTAATTGAAAAAAAATCAGACATTTTATTGTAATATTGCACTATTTTGTTAAGAAACAATGCAATCAGTAAAATTAGTTGCAACGCTATAAAAGATTCAAAGGTTGCAGAGAGGAGATAAGAAATCGCATGCATAATGACGAGAAGGCACTGACTCTTCATACGTAATGTCGGATGAAAACGTGATGTCAGATTGACTACGCCCTATATTCTCCAGTGCAAAAATAGAGTAAATGTGAATAGTCTGCTGAAAATCATTATTTAAAAAGGTGGTAGCTTATAAAATAACTTAATCACAAATAAACTTTATAGTTTCAATTGTGTACTGCCATTGAGAATATACAAATGCAAAAGATTAATATCTAGTACTAAGAAAGAAAAAAACCCAAATCAATTTATAAAAAAATTTAAATGAAACATTCTATGCATATTTCAATGCATCATGTCAGAACATAATTTCTTGAACGGCCAAGCACCACGCACGCGTGCAAGTTAAATCATATTTTTTATTCGTTTTAATTGTTTCATTGAATGAGTCACTTTAGTATTGCAAACGATCCAAAAAACTTTGTCTCGCATTGATTGTTAAAAAAATATCCCATTTTCTAATTATTATTTAATTTAATCTAATCACTTGCTCAAAATGACATTTTTCTAGGTTTTATTTGGTATAGTCATTAACTTATTTTTTTAATCAGAGCTTTGTAAATATGATAGCAACACGCTATTAAAAGCATATTTTTTGAATTGCACGTGCAGATAATTTTTTTTTAATTTTTCGCCTACTGATTTTTGTTGACGCCCAAAAATTCATCCCAAAAATACATCATGTTTTGACATGATAAAAAAAGCTCTAAATTCAAAAGGTTAAAAAATCATTCAATAATTTTGTGTGAAACTTCTGAGTATCATTGTTGAGTAGAGTTCAAATGCTTGCTGAGCTGTCGTATGCCAAACCTCTACCAAGTATTGTCTACTATGGAAGCAGCATCGTGCCGTGTCTGTGTAGAGTAACAAGTTCTGTGGTAGTAAATCGACAGCTAAAGCGAGGAGACAGAGAGAACTTCAACCGCTTTGAGAGACTGTAGAGTGAAGCTCCGTGGATCCGCTCTGCTGCTGAATTCTACCATCATTTTTTATGCTGTCGTAGACTTCTAACTGTGGGCAACTGAATGTAGTAGTAGTGTGTTGATGTGCGTTCTTCTCGGCTATACACATTTGTTGCCCGTGCATTCGTAGATTTTCTGTCAGTGCCTTCTTGCCAAGTTATTTTCTAATAAAACCTGCTGATTGTCTTCACGTCACACATTCACTACAAGTGAAGCTGGTGATCCATAACAATATGCAAGAAACTAAAGGAATAGATTAATGGATAATGAAAGTTAATTAAAAATATTTTTACTGTCTATAAGGAAAAACATATCTTTAAAATAACATGCAACGCATTTAACAATGCATAACGCTATTCAAAATCTCACTGTGTTTACCCTAAGCTTTATTATGTAAAAAGGTTTGAAATGTATTTGGCGCAATGTTCTTTATTCCTGTTTTTCCTGTATTATGCTGCATAAATTTCAAAATCCAACAAATTTTGTATATATTTTTTTTAATTGAGGATACTCGGTATTAGCCGACACTCGGGAAATTCATACTACCTTCGTCAGTACAGCTGTCACAATTGAATGACATCCATAAATTTAATGGATTAAAATTTTTAATAAATTTCCTATTTAAGTTAATCTGTGGCTTTAAAATGTGCTTATTGTTTACTCATTATACTAACACGGGTTTTTACCCGATACAGCTATATATTTGGTTTAAAATTTAGAGTGCCTTTGATTTTATTAATGATTGAATAGGCGTTTTTTTTATTCGTGTGCCGTATGCATGGAGCGAGAATTTCTATAAAGATAAATCTCTAAAAACAAACAAAAAAACTGTAATTTATCCAATTATTTTTTAAATTATCCCTTATTCCCTCACCCATCCAAAAAAACATTGGTTCCATGACTTAATTTAATAATTACTTTTCTAAGTTTGCAAATTTTCATCAAAACCTACAGCAGCACATCCAACTTTATTAAGTGATTTTAAGGACTCGATGAAAACTGTATATTAATTGTATAATATCTTGTAACACATCCTTATAGGTCTTTTATGTATAAGGACGCTTATGCAAAGTTGCAACATATCTTGATAATGATTACAATCAATAGAGTCGCAAATAATTAAAAAAACACCTTGAAATTTCAATAACTGCCGACCATAATTTAATTATCTTTATAGTCTTTAACATTTTTTTTTGTTTTGTTTTATAAATACGTCTAATTTTTTTTTTAAAAAAATTGTAATCAATTAATTGATTGGATAAAATTTTCAGTTTGTAAAAATCTAAAAATTAGTTTGTAAAATCTAATCAAAATTTTCATTAAAGTACTAAAAACAGAGCCTCTAGATTCTTGATTGAAATATTAACAAAGAAAAATTAGATTAGTACACAGAATGATCAATAAAAATGGTGGAGATTATTATATATATTAACACTTTGACTATTAATATGCCTCTATTGCTAATTAGAAGATTCATTTTTAATGAGAATAATACTTTTTGTTCATAAAATATTAATCATCTACCTTCACTTTAGTCCTGCATTAACTGATGATATTTTCCCAAAAATGATAAATTCAGTACTTCTAATAATTATTGATAATATTAACTTCTTCTACTAACATAATTTTGATTTCTTATACATAATTTTGATTTGTAACTATTAGAGAAGCATTTAATAGGGTTTGAAATTCAATCGATAATTATTTTCAAACATTAAATTTTTTTTTTGATGCTTAAACTTTTAATCGGAAATTTTAAGAATTTATCAAGAGAAGAATTCATGAAAGAGTTACAATCTGAAATCACTAGACATTTCGTTAAATGTATTTCTTAGTTAAGCCGGCGTCCTGACGCAAGCGTAGCTTGACTCCCTCGTGATATGGGTGTCCTGCGTTCGTTCGATTAGGGCATGAAATGCTTGAATATGTTCCCCTGTAAAAAGGAGTTGAACAATCGAATGCGATGCCAAGACGTACTCTCGGCCCTAGTTGGAGCTATTTACGACAAGAGTAGCATCATCGGATTACCATAACCAAATGCGTCAGCGAGCTTGTCCATGTGAAATATCATCAGAAACAACCAGAACAATTTCTTAGTTAATGCATGCGGATTTAAAAATTTTTCATCTACAGCTTCCATTGCATTATGTTGTATAGTTTAATCATAACTACTTACCATTTCCATTACTTATTATTATAGTTAATTACCATTTTTAATTCATATGTTCAAAAAGCAATTTATAGGATAACTTTGAAAATTCCTTTACCTGCTCTTCTAATTGTAAAGCCTTTCTTTTGATTACTGTGCAAACACGTATTTAATACAATTATAAAGAGTCAAATAAAAAATCATTGGCTTGTTTTCCCTGTAGCATCCAGTATGTAGTTATTCATGTTAATCGTTAATATAAGGTGTTGTAATGAATTATTGAACAACTTTAATAAGGACACTCAGAATGAGGAAATGAATTCAATACAACTCGAATAAATACAATTATAATTGTTAAGGTGCAAAGAATAACGGTTTTTGTAATAACGAATGTTAACTCAATGGAATTTTCGTTCACTGAAATCTAATATAAACGTTTCACAAAGAGCGAGTAATGAAATCGATAAAATCATAATGCAAAACTCATATTTGCTAACCGCATTAATGAGACAATCCATTATGAGAAAACACCGTAAAAATTAACGGACCGTATCACATATAGAACACAGCACAAACATTTACAGCATGCAAGCCAGACTACATCACGAAGCTTTTATGTCGGGAATTTTACAAAGAGGAGCATTCATTATCGACCATTGGACAATTAATTATTTACAATACGATTGCTATGTATTACGTTAAGATAAAACTTGATTATTCATTCTACAATAGTATGCTGAAGTCAGGGTACAATAGTATGTCCAGTTCCATTTTCCTGATTATAATTGAATTTAATATCATATTCCTTTTCCAGAATGATAAGAAACATTTGTAATGGGTACAATACATGGCAAAATTTTAAATGGAAAACAATCAATACAATCATGCTCTCTTTCTAAATTAATATTTTCCGAAGGAATTGAAAAGCAAACAGCATTTTCATTGTGGGAGCTCAAAATATGAGTCGCCTGAATTTAAGCCATTCATATCTTATATGTCTCCTGGAGTAGTAGCTCTGTGTAAAAGAACATTTTCTGAAAGAATTTTTTTTGAAAAAGAACCTTTTCCACACATGATGTAGTCATATAATTTAGTAAAATTTTGCTAATGAATTTGCAGCATAATATGGTCCAGTCCTTGACATCTTCTGGAAGTAAAAAGAATCTGAAGAGAAACAGCCTATATAGGCAGTTAGCCCCTACCTAGAATCTTGGAAATTTGTTCTTACATATTAATTAGTTAAATTATCTTAATAATATGGCTGACAATTCTTTCTTGATAAAAAATATAAAGGCATGCAAAATTATTTGGCCCATAACTATATACTAAAGTGATAGTTTAGGTCTTAAAATTATTTTAATTATTTATTGTATTTAAATTGTTGAATTAAATTATTAACTAACGTGTGTTTAAATTATTGAACTCAAATCAAATATTTGCAATCGAACGTAAAAGAAATGCACTCTCCAGACGTTATTGTTTCACTTTTAAATAGTTTGGCCTTTATTTTATAATGTTGAAAATGAAGTTTGGCAAATAAATTTAAACATATGCAAGAAACTCAATCAATGAAAGGTATTTAAAACATAATAAATGTTACTGTGCTTGTCAATTCGTCTTCAATTCCGCATTACTTTAAAGTTTGCAATGCCATTACGTTTGTTTCATACAAGATTTTAAATGTGCAGTAAAATTCAATTTAGATTGCTCACATAATATTTGTGAAATAAACATTAACAAAGTGCCTTCTGGTCTTACAAAAAAATGTTTCCCAAATGTTTTTCTTTCGTTTTCTTTATAATTTTCAGAAATTCAACATGGCAGTAATGGTATTTTTCTTCATTAGTCTAGTAATAATAATAATATTTATGGTTTCGATGGATGCTTCAGAAAATTTTATTATTAGTTCTTCCCCAATAATCAAGCATGTAATTCGCATGCTTCTGCAATTGTTTGTTCCATTAAATATTTTGAGATACTTTCAAATAAAAAAATAAAAGATATCTAATTATTCCACAAAAAATTATTATTAGGAAAATAATTTAAGATATATCATCAAATAGACATACGTTTCCAAATTAATTTACAAAAGACATTTTTTACATTATTTAAATGAAAAGAAAAAAAAATTCAAATGTTCCTTTAAGTACCTAATTAATATGCTCGAGGAAATCTTGTAATTTCATACCTATTAAAAATGTATTATGTTGCCTTTTGATTTAATATAAAAATCAATGTCAATACTTTAGTGAAAACGAAGTTGCATTTTTTTTAAATTCTCCCAATTTGCCATAATCAGTAATTTGAAGGCAGAAATTCTTTATTTCTATTTATAATTAACGAATAAATACGCAAAATCTGAGAACTAGAGTTGATTAGGCAATTGTTCCATTTTCTTTCTTACTCTGCAAGCAATATTTATCTGCATAAAATTACTTTTTAAAAACTCTTTCGATACTCTTAACTGATTGTTGTAGGTTTTTAGTTTTGATTTTAAAACGGAGATCCTTTTATTCTACTAATGTTGGTTTTTTCACTCGGGGGTGATAAATCAAAACATATCTACATTTTTATATTTATATTATTAATTCATTAGTACCTTCTTTACATTTATATCCTATTTTCCTCATTATATAAAAGAGAAAGGAATTTATGACAAAAGGCCGAGCTTCCTTACATTTTTTTTTTCTTTCTGATGCGTTTTCTGGTGATAATCTATTTTTAATATCTTGCAACACGTTGCTTTCAAGCTGATATTCAACATTCCTTCTAGCCTTTTTGTTCTTTTCTTTACCATTTTGGTGAAATATTTCATTTTGTTTCTCGCTCATTATATTTAAATTTTCAGCTTAATACTCTAGATGTGAAAGGGGGTATGCTTTTCAAGCTCAGTAATACCTTGAAATTGGTTAACAACTTTTCAACAAAAGATGATTAGTATTTTGGGTCCAGCATTTTTCAAAGAAATGTGTTGCAACTAATTCGAAAGTTTTCCAAACTTTTCCCTCATTTGTTTCCTACTTGACCTCAATGTTTTCCTTTTTTTTCATGATGTCAAATTAATGAATGCCTTTTTCAAAGCCTGGATTTTGTTAATTCTGGCACATGTTTCATATATTTGTTTGAAATATTCTCTTATTTTGGAAATTCTTTAAAAGATTTGTTTTATAAAAGTCAATTTTATATGAAATGAGGAGGTAGACACCTTTTCCCCATATATCAAGAACGCAGATTTGTAGAACCTACGATTTCCATGGCCGTTTGACTTAAAATAAAATAAGCTACGTTTAATTTTTGTTCTAAATTACGTAGATATTTTCCGTATATAATATAAGCAATTGAGAGCATAGGCGGTTCTTCGCCTATGGTCACCGCGTCTTCCCCGTGATCTGGACACCCCTTGTTCGAGACTTTGAAAAGCCTCTCATTTTATTCAGTCTTCTTCTGACGAAAAGAAGATATGTTTCCAGGATAAAGCAGAGAGTACTGTGTGACTCACCGGCTACCCCCTGAAAAAGTCCTTTGTAATAAGAGGCTGTACAATTGAGCGAGCTAGAAACCAGACTTCTGCCCTCGGATGCTCAGGGGTGGTACCCAAAGAAGCTACTTTACTTCCCTGTACGTGCGGACACCAAAACATTATCATCAATTTTAAGTACTTATGTAATATCCGCAACGGAAAATTGAAAGTGCTTATGTTATACCCGTAATGGATTATCCTAATATCTGGAAACAATTGAAAAAAATGTAGAAAAAAACTTTTATTCAATCATGGGAATTAATGCATATGTACATCACTGAACCGAAGAAAATATTGATACTAGGAGTGAAAAAACAGTAGGAAAGTAAAGAGGAACGTCGAAGCAGGAGATAAAACAAACATGCTCCAATAAGTAATTGAACCTGCGTCAACCTGGTGTCATTGACTTTCCTATTGTCTATTGTGGGACACTAGCTATTTACTAGTTTAAAAGATCTTATACTCATATTAATTTACTATTTCTGATATATATATTATGAAACTAACAATAGTTTAAATTATTCAAATGCATTTAACAAGTTCTTTCTAGACAACATTACTGTGCTCTTAAATTAAGGATTTATGCACACTAGGCCAGAGATAAAATTGTACGGATTTCTAAAAAAATAATGATCGGTATCCTAAAAACTCTTTAACTTTCATATCTAGCAATTCGAAATTCTAATAATTTATTATTATTATTTGTGAAATATTTTTAATTTTCTGGCTTTTCTGAACTCACACAATTTTGTGTTATTGTTAGATTTCTGTTTCGTTTATGTGTTTTTATATATTTCCTGCATTTTTATTTGAACTTTTTATTGTTATTTATATTTTAATTTAAAAAAAATTAAAATCAACATAAACTAAGAAAGTTGGAAAAAAAAGTTATATATTATTTATTTTGTCGTTGAATTTTCATGAAGGTGATATTAGTTGTTTCTTTCTCTGACGAGAGTTCTTCAAAGCCGAGAAACCGTCAACAACAAAAATCTGAACCTTCACAGAAATGTCCTGTCTGAGAATTTAATTTTTGATTGTAGCGCAAATATTGATAGTCAGTGAAACATGCACTACAAAACTAGACTCTGGTACAAATCAAGATAATAAATTGAAAAATGAATTCGAGAATCAACTATCTTTAATTCGCTTTGATTCGTGAATATTCCTTCAGCGCTGCCAATATATGTCTACCATTACATTCCCAAGAATTTTTTTAATCAATTGCAATTTTAAACAACGTTTTACCCTATTAGAAATATCTTCCTATGACACAACACGTACTTTTCAGTGTCAATATAGATAAACTGTAAGAGTCTTTAGCTATATCCAAATGTAATATTATCTGTTAATTGGCATTTCAAGTTGCAAAAAATATTTCTTAAATTATACGTGTGCATTTTCGAAACATTATAATGATATTTCATTTAGCTAGAAAAATTATGAAAGGAATGTTGTGATTTTACTTTTTAAAAATTTATGATGCTGTTAAAGTCTTCTTATTTTGAAAATATTTATTAAGTGTGTAATTTTTAAATTAAAAAATAAACGAAAAAGTCTATTCTAACTGACGGAATTTAATGACCTGTACGGAGCAACATTTGTATGTTCTAATAAGAAGTACGTTTAATGAGAAAAACGGGAAAGCCCAGAAATTGCCAGATAATGCTTTGCTTTTTGTTTATATCTGACAATTATATTTCAGAACATTTCTGGATTTTAATTTCACCATTCTATTTTCGTAATTTCGAATTCGCAGTCTAAATATTGTAATTAAATAAATTTATCTAAATAATGTTAACCAATGTATTAGAGCAGATACATATATGTATGTCTATAGTATGCATGTCTATATATAGTATGTCTATGTATGTCTACAAGTACATATAGAAATGTCATTATACGTATCATAAAGGTTGCTCGTTTATAAAGCAAAGAAATGAATGAGAAAAATTCAGAAAAATAGCATTGCTAAAAAAATACAATGATATAAATAAATGATTTCAGATAAATATCAGATCAGAAATTAATCTTTAATATGAAAAGGGAAGTAAAAATTCAAGCTGCATTTATCTGATATAAATATAAAAAAGCGAATATTTAGGATTTATTAAAAATTATTTTTGTTCTTGTTAAATTTTGAAAGTAAACTATAAAAATAATTTTTCAAAGAATTTCTAATAGTAACATATTATTGATTATCGTAATTTATTTGTTGTTGTTGTTGTTACTTATAGCACTTGCCATGGACAAGCCCCGCTGATACATCAGCAGAATATAAGAATTTATTTGTAAAATTCCTAAGTAAGATAAATAAAAATACTGAAATAAAAAATTAGGCAGTAGAAACGTAATAAAAAAATAAATTTATATTGAATTCACCTAAGCTTAAATAATTAGATAATATTTGGTAGGATAGGTGTCATATCACATTCTGAAACATGAACAAACACGACCTATTGAATCTGCCAATTTTCTCATTATTTATCATAACTGACAATAGGAAATAAATGAATAAAGAATGAGTCACGAATGAATAAAGAAAGCGCCAATGAGTGGAAGAAAATTAATAAGTAAATGAAAAAGTCCATTCTAAATCATATAATTGAATGACCTGTGCGGAACATTCTTATGAGAAGACATTTTAATGAGTAAAACTGGAAAGCCCAGAAATTTCCAGAAAATATTTTCCTTTTGTTTTCTATTGTTTATATTCTATTTTGGGGATATTTGTGGATTCGATTACTTTGTAGGCAAGCACATTTAAGGAAAAAATATATAATTAAAAGCAAAAAAAAAATTAATTAAAATAAAAAATTAAAAGCAAATATATAAAACTAAAAGCAAAATTTGAAAATCAACAGTCTTGAAACGAGTTGTGGAAGGTTGTAAAGCACAAAATCAGAAAGAGAGAAGATCGAAATCATTTAGCTTATAATATTACTTACATATTTTTAGATCACAAAGTATAATCCGAATCCTAAAATTCGTTTTCGATGAAGAGTGCTAAAACTATTTAATATAACTGTATAATTTAGTTATCTTTGAAACAGTTGAAGTGTTAAGACTTTTTTGAGGTAATGGAAATAATAGGAAAAAGCGTATTCTGACTGACATGACATGTAAATTTTAGTGTTTTCAAAATTAAAAATTAAAACTGACTGTCTCATTAATTCCGTGGATTTTCAAATAAGTGACTGTGTTGCTTTGTATAAGTGTTATTGGATTGAAAATAAGAAACTTTTATTAAATAAAATAGTATAGTTAATTATGAAGCATTGTTTATTAAATTCAATCGTGAATTTTACGATCTGTTCAAAATCTTGAAATTCTAGATAAAGGAAATCATCAGATGAATGTATAGAATCCCCACGCTATAAACACTATATATATATATATATATATATATATATATATATATATATATATATATATATACACGTGAACATAGATAAGATGTTTAATCCTCATTATGTAAATATAAATGTCAAATTTTCACATAATTAAAAATATTAACTAAGAATTTAAAACTCATGATTTTTTTTATTTATTTATATTTGGTGTATATAGGTTTTAAATATTGATTTATTATGAAGTATTGAAAATTCATCTGGAAATAAGAGATACTATTCAAGACATTTTGAAATAGATTTCATCAAAAATATTGTGCTATAAAATTAAGAAAAAATGTATTATATTATCATATATTTGTCTCAATGTTATATTTATGTAAAGCAAAATCGTTATCATTGAATGATTGTAAATACGGAAACTTTAAAATCAACTGCTTTATTTATGTATTTACAGCATTATTTTTAAAAAATAAAAATCCTATTTAATACTGCCTGAAATCCAATTTTAGAACTAAACCAATTTGAAAAGACTTAGTAAAGTTTTTATTTGTAGAAAACCCAATTAACCATTACAAATAATAAATGAAAAATATGAAAACAAAACATGTACAAATGCAGTAATGGTCCAGAAAACTAAGTAATGCAGAAAAACGATAAAGAAAGTATAAAATATTTTGTAGATAATAAATAAATAAATGGCAGAGTTCCGTGTTCCTGGATTTCAAAATCGGTTAAAAAGGACTTTTAAATTCCACGACATTATCAATGAACGTTCCTTTAAAAAGATATTGTTCTTATGACACATGAAGAGCATTAGTAAATTGAATTTTTAATAAATTATTTATGAGGAAGCTTATATCCATTTTAACTTGTAAGGGTTTGGAAACACCAGAAGACCTTTAAGGCACGTTTTATAAAAGAGTGTATTTTTTAGAAGAAGTTATTTATTAAAAACGTTTATTTAAGAAAGCTTTTATTAAGAATTACGTTTATTTAAGAAAGAGTATAGACAAGGTCCTGAAATTAACATAACCTCCTGATGTTTCAAGACAATGCTACAGCTTTATATGAGACTCCAAATCTTGTTCCATGTAGTCATCTATTGATTTCTCTATTAACCCGGCAGGACGGGCGCGGGGTGTTTCGACACCCCACGCCCAAAAATATTCATCTGCTGTCTGTCTCTATAAACCGAAGTGGTCTGGTTCATCAGTACCTGCCTCTAAAGTCACTTTCCATGCATAGAGTCTGAAAACGGCGAATTCAGACTCCATTTTAGTCTTATAGAAGGATTTTGGGGTGTGCGGACACCCCGTGCGCGCGCTCGTGTTAGTATTTTTCAATGCGAAATCATGGCTTGTTCCAGTCGTTCTGTTCGGTCTTTTCTATGTTTGAGGTATAGGCAAGAAATAAACAGACTTCAGGAGATGTCAGAGGAGATTTCGTCACATGAAAAGAATATCGAAGAAGAATTAAACGATTTAGATGATAATGACATATTCAGCGATCAACCGTCTGAATTAGAAGAAGAATGCGATTCTTTAGAGGAAGTTTGCGACCACACTTTGTCGGAAAAGGTATAAAGAAAGCTGAGTGACGGACGATGCTATTTGTGTCCAAGAAACAAGGATATTAAATCGAAAACCATGTCAGGTGCGACAAAAATATGTGTCGAAGGACACTCAGAAATTGAAGCTGTATGTAATAACTACAAAAATCTAAAGTTTCAGATCCATATACACCTAAATTATTAAGAAAATTGATTATTATCAGTATTTAAATTTACAATAATGTATAATTTTTATTATAATAAAAATTGTAAAGAAAAATCAATAAGTACTAAAGGAGAAAATTTCCGTTTTTCGAACTGAGACAAAAACGGTAAGAGCTTTTAATTTATTCATTAATAATTTTGAAAATTACGATAATTTAACGTATTAGTTGTCAGTTTTTCTCACAAAAAAGTGTAATTATCATAAATTTCCTTAGGAATTCAAATCTTTAAAAAAATTCGCAATTATGCCATTTAATATGTTTGGGGTGTGCTGACACCCCATGCCCGTTCTCGTGTTACTTTTCAACGCGCCCGTCCTGCCGGGTTAACCAACTTCTTTTGTGAAATTTTGAAAAAATAGGAAAACGAATAATTGTTTAATCATTGGATTTAATCTTAGAAAAATAGTTTTGATTTATTTATTTACTATATTACTATAAAATCATTATGATAAATGTTATTGAACTCAAGTTAAACGAGCCGAGATTTAAACTCGGTTACAAAGGCACTAATTTAAGAATCAAATAAATCTCTTAGAACCACTGTGTGTAATATTTTAATTGAGAAGAATCCTTTTTTTTTTTCGTTAAATGTTTTGAAGAATGGTTCCAGTTCAGGTGCAATCTTAATTTTTAGAACAGGTTTAAACTTAAAAGAACTACAACAATTAGAATTTGTGTAGTAAGCTGATGATAAAAACAATGTTCTATGGACATGAAAAAAATAATTTGTAAAACTGTTTATACATTGAATAACATTAAATCGTTGTCTCAAGTTTAAAGTCTCTTTTGGTAATTTTTCAGGGACAAAGTTTGAAAATTTCAAACTTTTAACCACATTTATATAACGATCAATAACGTTTCAAATTTCGTACTTGGAATTATATTCTTTAACCAATCTATAGCCCAAAAACGTATGTACTATCATGAACCCTGAATTCGGAAGGGAATTTGCACAGTAAAATAAAAAAATACTAAAATATTTTATTTTTCTATCTTAAAGTTGAGTATTTTCTGCCTATCTTTTAACGAATTATTTGCCTGTACTAAGAGGATTTAGTAAAGAGCTGCTCCGAGATGTTAATACAGATCCTTTAATACAATTTCTAAAAGAAGATAAAAAAAACAATGTACAGGAAGGACGGAAAAGGCAGCTGAAGAAAGGTTACATCATTTTATCGCTTCAGCAATTATTGAATCAAGAAAAGTCTGCAATGACATTTCTGTCAGACAGTAGCTTTACGGAAGAGAAAATAATCTTCTTTCGTTAATCTGGTCAGTATCTGAGGTAAATCACAAGCATATACGAGCAGTGATTTTGTTAAATGGTTGAGAATGAAAATCCTTTGAGTGCAATATTTTTACCAAAAGAGATAAGTAAAAATATTCATATATGGAATAACATTAGATTCTTGAGTTATTGTATTTCATTTTGTATTCATGAGTATGAGTTATTGTATTTCATTTTGTATTCATGAGTATGAGTTATTGTATTTCATTTTGTATTTCTGAGTATGAGTTATTGTATTTCATTTTGAATTCATGAGTATGAGTTATTGTATTTCATGCTGTATTCATGTATGCATGCATGTTTTAGTACTGTATTTCATGCATGCACTTAATCTAATATTTCGTAGTTATAAAACGACTTACTGTTAAAATCTTTCTGAAATTATGCATCGTTCATATTGAATATTAATTTTCTTTAGAGAAGATTTCAGTTTATGTTAGAGCTTTTTCGTACAATTTACTAAAACAATTTTTGAGATATGTAATTAACTCTTCGACTCTTCTAAATTATTTTGTTTCTTCATGAAAATTCTTTTTATCGAATCAAAATAAAATTGGTTAACATGTTAGTTCGCAAATTTTGTTATCTATACCATGAATGCATTTTTAATTTATATTCCAATGTAATTTCAACGGTTATTTTTTTATTAATTGGGATTAAAAATAATAACTTTCCCTTTTTATATTAAAAATAATTATGTGTTTTTTTGGTACAAGCAGAAAGTATTGTTAAAACTAATGTACTATAACAATTGATGGAAATTTCCTTTCTGAATTCTTTTGGAGTAGAAATTTTTTAATTAACAAAAATGATTAATTTAGTTTTCAAATAATTTTCATTTACTCTCAAATTTTACAGTTCCAAGACTTACTTACAAATTTTGATTTATTGATTGATTTATTTTTATCTTCATTAAAAAATTTCAGATTAAATTTTTAGATGAGCAATCTTTCAAAAGATACATTTGTTGGAGAAGAATTTTTTCAATTAATATGAAGTTATTTTATTCCATTTAATCATATAAAAATACTTCCCTTAAAAATTATAACTTAAGAAGTTATATTTAATTTTTTAAAGTTTGTATATTGAAATATAAACAAATATTAGGCTGCAATCTGATGAAGAAATAAAATATACTAAATTAACTCATTGCAAGCTTCTTGATGAGCAAATTTCAGTTTGGGAATCGATTTGCTTTTCTTGTTACCGGCACAGTCTAGAATATAAAATATGATCGGCAATCTAGTTTCGCGCGTCATTATAGTTCAATTGTAGTAAATGTCTGTCGACAACTCAATCTCTAGTGACCAAAACGCTGCTTCTGAGAATATCATGTTAATTGGAATATTATTTCGTCATAAACTTGCTTAACCACTTAACAGTTTTTCCCGAGCACTGCTCGGGCAGAGCAGAAGTGCCTTCACTGACTTTCCGCTCGGGCAGTTCAATTTTTTCTGCTGTTGCACTGATTTGCCCGATCTTTTTACAATTATCAGTTTAAAGTATTTCTAATAGATGTCTCTAGTTGTCCAGTAAAGTGTGGATTGAAAATTAGTTTCCAAATTGGTTTGAAGGCCAAATTTTATCGCTTTTTCTGGAGGTCAAATTTTATTGCTTTTGCTGGAAAGGAGCTCATTTTTATTTCACATTTCTTTGCCTTCAGAGTATCAATGCTGTGAATTAATTCCATTTCTTCTGTGTGTGTGTGTGTGTGTGTGTGTGTGTGTGTGTGTGTGTGTGTGTGT
>JAOUZG010019159.1:524842-561983 GCA_026289955.1 Argiope argentata
ATCCTTCTTCCAAGAACATAATTCCGATAATGAGAAATCGGCCTTAATATTTCTTTAAAATTTCTCATTAGTCTGGAATTTCTTAGTTCTCTCTGAAGGATAGGGAATTGAGCAGTTAGACTTAAACACTCAGCTACAAATATTTCAATTTTGACATATTATATCGTCTGTTCATTAAGTATGAAACTTGAATAATCTGTTATCTTTTTTTAATACTTAATCCAATTATTTTACTTCTTCTGCTCTACGATATTTGCAACATTGATCCATTTCATTGAGAACGTGACTTAAAGACGAGTGATTTTCATATCTTCCTCGATTTGAAGAATCAGACTAGGAAGTCATTTATAAGAGGATTCGAAGCATTGTTAATTACCATTTCACATTGGCCTCGTTCTTCAAACAGAGGAGGAGAAACCTGACTAACTTACTCTAGAAATGCCTAAATTTTAACTGCGACAATGAAGAAAAGTGAGCATATTTCAAATCACTTAAAAAAAAATTCATTCGTTAATTTTTGCTTTGCACAATTGATATATTTTTCTAAATAGAATAGAAATAGAAATTTATATAGAATAGAATTTAAATAGAAATATAAATTCTATGTTGGGTGTAAAATTAGTGTATAGCTAAAGTTATTCTATCAGTAATATATTTGTTTATTGCATCAATAAACATAAAAGTTTAAAATCATTGACTATGGAAATAAATTTATTAAACAAGATTTATATCAGTAGAAACAAATTCAGAAAATCTTTAATTTAACGTCCAATGACTGGTTTGAAAAATAAATTTTAAAATCAGTCATTGGTCTTAATGTCGTTGCGCAGATTTTCGTAAAAAAACGATTAATCTAAAAATAATTTCATAAATATTTTTTCAATTAAAATTTAAAATTCTAACAATCCTATTTGTGGTTTGCATTGGATTATTAGTATATTTTCGCTAACGTTTGGATGCATTGTTATAAGAAATGAAATACTAATTTTTGGTGGAGGCATAATTTTAATTAAGAAAGCTATTTAGCAAATATTAATAAAATTTTCATGGTGAATCTAGAAATTCATCTTAAAATATAGCATTCTTTCTTTATTTACAAATAATAACTGATATACGTGTTTCCTCTTTAAATAGTTCTTGCATCATTATAAGTGTTTTTAATATTATTCATTTAATGGTTTTTTTTAAATTATAAAATAAGCTTGCAATAAAGGAAATATTGTTTGAAAGTGTAATAGAACTTGCAGAAACATGTAGAATAAATTCATCGAATTTTTAACCACAGCATTTACGTTTCTCAAAACTTGTTTCCGAGTCCAGCAAAAGAAAATAAATGATTAATCATTTCAGCTATTTCGAACTCTCTCAAATAGAAATCGAAAACAAATCAACTATCCATGCAATGCAGTGTAAAACTAAGATTAATCGTCTGCCTCGTGCAGTTCCAAACAACAGAAAACACTTTATTCGGAAATGCAGGGGAATGATCCAATTCGGACGCATTTAAATTTTCAACGCAGGTAATTTTCGAATTTACCAAGTTTACGAATTCAATTGTGCCAAGATTACAGCCCTTATTTATTTTGAATAAGTCTGAAAATTGAATGCAAGTTACCTTAACTCATTTCTTTTCAGTTTCTGGAAATTTAGATAATTTCAGATGCCTGGAGTCTCAGTGGGATCCGATTTTCTAAGAATTCTAATTAGAAAGGCTTTTGTATCAGTTTTAGTTTGTTTGTGAAGTGTTTTAATTTCATTATTTGTTCCAAACATTTAATTGCTTTAAAAAATTCTTTAAACGGGAGGATTTGTGGTCTGTGTACAATTAACTCACATGAAATGACTGAAATCAAATTTGTAAATTTGGGAGATAATTAGTTGGTTGATAGATCATAATACTCAGCAAGAGTTACTCTAGAATTATTAGAGCTATATTCGATAACTCAGTGAATAGAAAAAGTTACACTTTGTACACTTTTTCTACTCTTCTTACATTTTATTTTAGCTCATATTCAGATAAATTTATAGTCGAAAGTAAATTCACAATCAAAACATCTACAAGTAGGAATCAATGAATTGTTTGAATTTTAAAAAAGTATCACCTTTTAAAGTAATTCAAACACCATTTTCTATTGAATGAATTTTCAATCCTGAATTTATTGACATCTAATTAAAATATTTTATTTACCGTGGAAAGAAAATTGTTTGTTTCGTGGAATTGGCAAAACTAGTTTTGACCCAGGAGAAATTCTTGGGAAATATGTTTTCATCAAACTTCTCCTTTTTACGAATACATTTAAAAAATAACATGATGGAAATAATGGACCAATGTTTTTTTATGTTGATGAAAATATTAATTACTTTATTTGTTATATCAACTCTTTTATTTAGAATCGACAGAAATCAGATAACGTAGTCAGTTAAAAAAGACAAATTATAAAGATGATTTTCACAAAAAAATATCTGAAAATACACTCCTTGAAAATTCATAATTCAAGAGAACTAGCGTGCTGACAGGAGAAAAAGAAATGAAATTAGCCGAGAGACTTTCTAAATACAGCCAATTTTGAAAGAAACCGTGAAAAGTAATGTTTTAGTAGTTTAAGAAAGAAAGAAATATGTTCATTTATTAATTTGATTTTTAAAATTTCCCAGATATAATTTATTTTTTGAATTCATTTTTCGCTCATAAATTTTATCTGCATTGAAACTTGAATAAAAGAAATTTTTCAATTTAATTCATCAGTAATTTCTTTTTTTAAGTCCTAAGAATTTCTTATTAACGTTGAAATAACGACTAGGATTTGAATATACTTTGATTACATCCAGGCCAAAAAAGAAATCTTTTTTTCTAATTTTTTTTTTATTTCTTAGTTGGTTTTGCTATGTGAATCCATTCTTCGCTTAACTTAAGAGCTCTGTTCTGTTATTGAGTATTTTTATTGAGTATCTTTAAATTACTTCTTAAATTATAGAATTTGTTTGTACGTAGATAAAAGTTGGTGTAATTTATTAAAATGAGAGATATCCAAAAAACTTGATTTACTAATATTTAATTTCTAGAAATTCAATCTATGTCAAATCTTCAAGCCTTTTGTTCATTCATTTTAAATTAGTTTCCTATATACCATTTACTTGTTTTGATGTTTATAATTTCAATCAAAGGAATCATTATGATAATTAAACTTAAAAAATATATATCTCATCCTTTTCTTATACACTTTTTTCTTTAAAACTTATACAAGATTTATTGAATACTTTTTAAAACTAAAATTCTTTATATACATTGTAAGGAGACTTTTAAAGCTGAAAGGAATTATTTAAATATATTTAGAATATGTTTTTTTTATCTTGTCAAATTAATTCCTGTTAAAGAAAAGTTTAAACTGTTTTTAATTAGATTCCTTTTGAGAAAACATTTTTTTATGAAATGTAGTAACGTTTCCAAATAAGAATTTTAATTAAAAACTATGTAAAGCAATATGAAAATTTGATTTCACATTTAATTAAGTTTTCATGTATATTCTATATTTATAAGAAAATATTAAAAATAAAAATTCAAATAAACAGGCAAAACTTATATAACGTATTTTTTTCATGTGTGTATTATTATACAGTTTAATATTGAATATTCTCTTATCATCATTATATCCTAACAATTATCGTTAAAATTTTATACGTTATTATCAAGGGAAATCATTAAAATATTTCTCATATGAGACTAATATTATTCAACGATCAAATGAATAATTGCTTTTGAAGTAAATAGTTAATTAAAGCTTTTGTTTTATAAGAATTTTTTTCTTCTTATTCTTTCTGAAATAATTTGAAATTTTAATTAATGTTAGTAAATTTTAATTAGGATAAAACTATTTCAGTGTAGAGTTTTGAATTAATTTTAATAAGTTTTTAACTAATTTTAATTGAAATTAGGAGATATGATTTCAACAAAATGAAATTTGGAGAGGTTTATTTTTTCTTCTGGTTGATTATCTACTAAATATTTTTACTGATTTCAAATTTATAGTATGTTGACTGAAAAATAAATATAATATTTTTAATCCATTCCCAAATATATGTGAAATATACGGTAGTAAAATTTTGCAATATTAGTAGGATATGTACCACAAGTAAGAATTTTCACATTCTTCTTTTCCCTTTCATGGTAGGATTTTTAAACTCCAATAAGGTTTTCGCAGTTTAATATAAAGGAAACTGGTGTTTCCTGGTAGCTAGGGTTTCTGCAGTAAAATTCTTAAATTAAAAAACTACGAAAAAGTATATTGGATGGAAACAAGTCAAAATCAATTAGGCAATTACATGTTGTTTCGCCCAGGAATAATTAAATCAACTCTTCGTTTTGTAAAAAAAATGAGAAAAGTTCCGAAGGCGGTAAATCAACTAAAATTTACTATGATTTCAAAAATAGAGGATTATATTTAAAATAACAAGTATAAATTTTGATATCCAGTTAACGAACCAAATAAGAGCTCTCATTTATAAAAATAAATTATATTTTATGCATATTAATTCATTTGAATGAAAACTGAGTAATTCTAAAAAGAGAGAGTTAAAAATATCAAACCCATGACAGAAAATAAAATTTTAGAAAGTTTAAATATGTGTTTATGCTGAAAAAATAGCGAATATGCAAAATCCATGGTAATTCTATATAAGAAAAACTATGAGAAAGAATATGTCCAACACGATAAAAAAAAATGTTTTGCTACCTACAGCTAATTTCTTAAGGTGACGCAGAACCTTTTTTTTTCGTTAAATGCTAATGTTTAAAATCATATTTTACTGTTATTTTGTATAAAATAGTACGCTATAACCTTCCATGAAATTTTATTGAAATTAATTTTGTCTTTAAAAATATATTTTTTTAATTTTATTAATTTTTAAATTTTAAGGCTTTTTTCTCGACGTAGCAAATATACTGCATAAAACTTAATGACTTCCTCTTGCAAACAATATTTAACTTTTATAAATATTTTTTTATTGTAAAAAGCATAAAATATCTGAAAAATGCAGAAATTCTTTTTTTTTTTGCACAGTAACAGAGGATTGGTAACAGAATTATTTTATTTGAAATAAAAATTAATAATTTTTGAAAATTTTCATTTAATAACATACATTTAAACAAATTCTTTAAAAGCGTCAAATTGGATACACCAAAAACTATTAGTCTCATCAAGAAAAAAAACTTATATCAAAATAAACTATATAATTTTGTTTACAAAATGAACTACAAGAGTATGATTATAATTGAAATAAAAAATTTAGTCCAAGTCGAAGATTTACTATGAATTCTTAGTAAATTCATGATGTTATTATGCAGGCAATAGGCTGTAAATTTAAAAGAAATATTCATTTAGATTGAACAAAGTAACTTATACATTTATAAAAAGTTCTATAATTCGTTTACAATTCACTGGAAGCATTGTGAAGTAATCAGGATTCACTGAATTCAGAAAAGTTATTGGACTCAGAAGCCTTCCTGGATTCAGTAAAAAATCATAAATTAACGTAAAAAATCATAAATGACCAGAAATGTAATTCTCTAATGAATTACAATATTTTTATTTATTTTGACTCATCCAGGAGAAAGGAAGACAATGCATGAAAAATATAAAAAATGCACTGTATATTCTCAAACCAAACATAGCATAACAGTTTTTGAATAAGAATTATTTGGCTAGTAAATAAAACCATGTATTCGCCAACTAATACTCATTTATCTGATTTCTATAGAAAAGTGTTAATTTTGAATTTTAAAAAATTCGAAATAAATTGAATTATTTTGTGCTTTTAAATCATTACACTAACTTATCTGGAAAAGAATAAATAAATACATAATTTTTTGACAATATTTTTCAATAATTGGTACTGTATCAGAAAAGTTGGCCGACATTTTTCTTCATTAAAGTAATAATAAAAATGGAATTAGTTCGTTGAAACGGAATTAGTTTTTCCTTCGGAATTAGTTTTCTCCATTAAAAAGGATTATGAAACTTCCAACCACAAGAGGATATTGCTTCCTTTCTAGAAAGTTAATGGACTGATCAAACCCTTTTTTTAGAATAAGTGTTCAATCAAAAGGTTGGCAAATAATACTTTTCTACCTATAGATTATCAATTATGAAATCAATTAACTAAATCAACCAACCTTGAAATGTATCGCTTAAACAATTCATCTCACAAAAAACAAATCTTGACATCCCTCATTCAGAATTCTTCTCGACATGGTAATTTTGTAACAACCAAAGTAAATTAATTAATAAAAACATAGCTATTTCTTATTTATGAAAAATGAATGAAAACAATATCTTATTTCCAGAAGAAAATTAATTGAACCCAAATATTTTGTTAATATTAATTTTTTTAGTAATTACTCAGAAATATTGATTTAATTTTCTTTTCAAATCATTAATTGTGAGTAGCTAAATAGCACCAAAAACATCATTGATGCGTCATCAAAAGACATGTATCAAAATAAACAATGTTGTCAGAATGTATCTTGCATTCAAATTGAAATTTAATCTTAATCTCACACACAAATTTACTTTTGAGAGGAGATTTCTTTTCAACTTTTTAAAGGCTATTTGCATTTTTACATATATTTAATACACTTTTGTGTGTGGTTTCCATTATTTAGGCAATTAAAAATAACATAATGGTATTGATTTTTTACTTTCAATTTTAAATCATTGTTGCTAGTTTTAAATTTCTGAGTTTAAAATTTTTATTAATGTAATTTAATTAGATTTAGGCTTTTATTACTGAGGGTAAATGATTTTATACTTCAATTAATTCAGAAATTTTTTATATAATACGGTTTTAGACCATATGCTTGGCGTAACATGAGCAGATAAGACCCTTGCACCAAAAAAATCCAAAACAACGACAACAGCGATGTAAATTCTGATTAAAGGGAATATATTTTAAAAAATCTCAAAATCATTTATTTAGTTTCTTTAGGAATTTAATAACAACTTATAAACGCTTTACATACATTTTTACAAGTCACATTCCTTAATGATCTTTACGAACGTATTAGATCAGCTGCTTACTAAACTAACACAATGGACACCATGGCAGAATTAGGATATCATCTTCATATTGGCTCATTAGTGGGTGATATTACTTTGGATATTTGTAATTTGTTAGAAATGTTACAGTTAACAATATAAAAATGAATTACTGATTATTGCTTAGTAATACTTTTCAAAGTTGATAATAGAATACTTTTCAGGAATTTTACTGCAGATAAGAAATAACCATTGAGTTGTTAACTCCCGTAATCTTGTCATTTGAATTTTATCGAAAGGAAATTACAAAATTGAAGACTGCAAAAGAAGTATTCTTTAAACTGTTTAAGAGTTACGCTTTATGTCTTTTACATTGTGACCACGTTTCCTAGATTTTAAATATAACAAAAAGGAAAGAAAAGAAAATATTCGATCTTAAATTCCAAATTATCTTGTGAAAAACAGTATTATTTTTAAATCATTATCTATCTTAATTAATTTAAGTCACTAACCAATTTAAACCAGTTTGAAACAATTACGAGTTTTCTCTATCCCCTCCCCATATATGCTAATGATAATTTTTTAAAGCTTTTAAATTTTTCTAGCTGTCAAACAATGTTTTGGAGCTCGGCCGATTTTGAGATGAAATAACAGCTATGATGTCTTAGTTTATTAGGGAGCATTTAGTTCGTCAACATTTTAAAACGCATATGCTGTCAAAAAACCATACGTAATGATACAATAATGTAGGTAAACTTTTTAAAAACCCATCTGCTGTTCGAAGGAGCACACATATTAATAAATCAATGCGGTAAAAGCAGGTCAGAATTTTAAAAACGCATCTGCTTTCGAAGAAGCCTACAAAATAATAATAAATTGTAATACTGGTAAAAGCAAGTAAAAATATTTTTCCCGTAAATTTCGGAGACATCAAAACTTCCTAACCAAAACAACATTATGCCCACGCATGATATTAAAATGATGTGCACAACCTAGAAATTAACTTTATGCTCAGAATCATCGCTAATCCACAACTACTTGTACTATTAACCCACAATTACTTGTGCTAATTTCATTTTTCTTTTTTGCTTTATAATATGTTGAAATAAATATGGAATTAAAAATTTTAAATGGGCACAAAATGGTAAATCATATATGAACTTCATGTACACCAAAATTAATATTTCCATGTATTTGTGTGGCTATACTTCTGGTCATTTTATTATGTTTTCTCCTTCATTCTGGAACCTTAATTATGTGCTTATTTTTATCCACTTTTAATTCTTCTTAGACTATCTAGATAGCGAAATATGCAAATTTTGCATAGAAAGGTTTGTTTACATGCATTATTATGCAGCAGTGGGCAATCAAGTACTTATATTATTCAAATATATTTGAAAACTTCAGTAACCTATAGCGTCTAGTTGTCACCGATAAACATTGGTTTTCTTGCTTCAGTGACAACTACTCTGTCATTAAATACTTGCTTCTTGTGGCGATATAAGACATAAATTTCCATGGTAACCAGAATGAAAACAAATAATCTTTCCTACAAATCTTCATAAAAAGTCAATGATTTATGAATCATGGTAAAATATCCGTGGAAACAAAGAATCAATAGAATTATATTTATGAAAAAATGTTGTTTTTGTAAAATTTATTAACTGGAAACAATGATTTTTTTCCAATTTCTAAAGTTTATTTTCTACGTATAACAAAAAATCAATTAATATAATATAATTTAAAACCAAAATAAGTTCCCTTTTGTTCAGGAATTAACTCTGAAGTTAAGTAATAACAGTAACTTTCTTTAGGGCTTTCAGATTCATTAGAAAATGGTAAAGATGGTTGTCACATCAAGCGATTTATCACCAACAAAAAGTTACCAATTGGCTTGAATTTCCTCCATGCACCCGATTCTCAATATATCGACGTATGTGTATTCTGATAACCATATAAGTTTTTCAAACCTGTTTAAATTGGTTAATGAGATATTAATTAAGATAAACATAGCCTTAAAATAATCATGTTCTCATGAGATAACTTGAAATTTGAGATAGCAGATTTCAATTTTTATATATTTATATTTTGAACAATTCTCTCATTGAATATTCTGTTCTTATAACGACAACAACAGTAAATGAAAAATTATACCACATTAAATCAAAAGTTTTTTCTTTGTTTAATTACACACGATTACACGATTCTATATTCTATTTCTATTTTAAAATATCGATTGTTTTTCATTAATCTTTTTAGCTCAAAAACATAAGAAATCTCATTCAATTGTGTGTGTGTGTGTGTATGTGTGTGTGTGTGTGTGTGTGTGTGTGTGTGTGTGTGTGTGTGTGTAAACTGAAGCTACCATTAATTATTTTCTTAATTTCTTTCAAATATTAAAGTATTCATATGTATGATTTTATGCTAATTATATGCATGATTTTGTAAAGATTTTTCTCAATATTCAATATATAACTACAATTTTGCTGTTAAAAAACCATACGTCTTTTATTCTTCTGCTTTATTTATTTAATTTTTAATTATACTGTTCAGAGACCCATAGGTCTAATTCCAATAACAGGTTTACTTGATTTAGGCAGGTTTAGTCTTTCTGAGATCATGGAAAATATTCATACAACAAAATTTATTAATTTTTGTATGAATGTAAATACGTTGTCATAAATTATGATATTTTTTTCAAAAACGTGGAAACTTAAATGCTTCATTTCTTTTTGCACTCAAAATGTTGCGTTTTTAATTGTTACTTAGCTATTAATTAAGCTAGTTAGTTAATTAATAAATTTAAATTCATTTAAAAAAATAAATAAAACACTTTTCTAAGCCAGTCCTGATTCTAAAAATATTTTAATATGTCATGACTGGAACTGTTTCGTAAACGTCTTTTTTAAAGGTTAAAAGAAGATAATCAAACTTTCACTTATTTTCCATCATGATTGCTATCCCTTCGACAAAATAATGAAAGAAATATATCGATTGGTTAATTCCTTTCTAATAAAGCTCTGTGAGTGATTTAAAGGTTTTTAGAAACAAATTACGTGTCTTTTATTGCCCAATTATTTAGCCATAAAATAACGAGGGGCCCTATTTTATCTCTGTAATGAAATCAGATGTCTAGAGCATAAAAAACAAATTTTCCACTCCTAAATTTGCGTAATATAGAATCTCTAATTACAAATTTATTAAAAAAATAATTCAAAATTTGAAGTGAGTAACTTTGAGTGTGTTGGATTTAACCATGCTGATCCACTTAATATTTGAAGAAAATTTAAATTAAATTATTCATAATTAATGTTTGTAATTTATATTTTTTCTGTAAATATTTTAGCCGTGAACTTTTAATTGATTGTTGGATTAATTAATAAGAACATCCAAATATTATTGAATAATATTTTCACCTTTTCAGAAGTGAAGAATAAAAATTGGTACATAATTTTAGAATATTACATTTCTATGGAATTAAAAATTTTCTATTAATGAAAATATTTTACTGTCATAAATATGTAAAGTTACCTTATTTTCAATGAATTTTAAAAATTCTTTCGTGAATTTTGATTTGACATTTCTTGCAATGATTCCGTTAACCTATTACTTCAATACAATAATTGGCGAGGTTTCGTAATTTTAATAAACATTTTATTAAAAATTAAACAAATATTTAGCATTTTCCTTCAAATATCTTAAAGTATATTATCACAAAAATATTTATTCACACCAATATATAATGTTAAAAATTAGTATTTTAGTGATGCCGATTTTATTACAAAACATTTTTCTCCGGAGTTTATTGAATTCTTATAAAAATAAAGAACAGCAATATTGTTCACTGTTTTGTGAAATATTTTTATACTCACGCACGACGCAAAGAAGTTAAATATAATTTTTTCGGTTCACTCTATTATTACTAAAATTAAAAATAATTTTTAAAAAATAATATGAATACATAAGAAAGAATCAAAACATATTTTCATGCAATGATACAACAAAAAATAAGTTAAAAATTTTTTAACTATTTTTTCTACTTTGTCAGATAAGAATATTCTATCAATTCACTAAATTTTTAAATTAAATTGTATTTGGGATAGCAGACTTTTTTTTTCTTTTGAGTATAGAACATAAGAAAACCTATATATGCTGAAGACATATTTAATGATTTTTGACTGCTAATTCAGATAAAAATATAACTTTGCTGATTTTATGTGTATGAAACATTTTTAATGAAATTGTAATCTTCACAGCTTGAAATAAGTTACATATAATGACTCGAAAGTTATACACATCTTATTTCAGTATATCTTCACAGCATTTACATTTGAACTAAATATAATTTTGTTTGTCAGGATTGTTTGTCAATGAGTTTTAATGCCCATAGTACTTTGGCGTGTGTGTTAGGATGGGTTTAATCCTACAAAATAAGGATGAGAAGAAAGTGAAAAGGTTTGCATTTAACAATATAATTCCGAAAATGGAGCACATAATTTCGTTAAAATAATAGAAGATAGAATTGTCAAAAGTGATCGTATCAGAAAACTGAAAAGAATAAAATGTTAATTCACCCTTGAGCCCCCTAAACATGTTCTTCAGGCATTGATTACGTTTTTCTAAGAAAATACAGTTTATCATAAAAATTGTGACATTTCAATTGTTTCTACAATGATTTATGCACAATTTTACTCTGAAACATATAAAGAATTGCTTTGACATACACACACTTAAAATTCATGGTATGTAAATAAAATTACTAATTTATCGTATTTATTTAGAAATAATTTTAATTTGTAAATTGACTTTCCGTAACGTTTTAGAGAGATATGATTAACTCTTTAGTTAATATAATTTTGTTTAAAAAATATTAAAAGGATTATGATTTTCTCTTCATTCCTTTTATTTGTGAGGAACAGATAAATATTGGCAGTTTCTGATAACTTAATCAGTGTTCTAATTTCGTAATAAAAGAAATAACTTGGATGAGATAATTGCTGTCATATGCAATATTTTCCAAAAAAAATTATCTATCTATAAAAAATGATGTACGAAACACAAGATGACGTTAAACAGTTTGGTGATTAAGCTACATGAATAATTAATCACGAAATCCTGCTTTTCCATGAAGTTAAAAAATTATTCTGTGTGCTGTCACTCAAATTTTTAAAATAGTTTATTTAAAAGTAATGATTAATAATGAAGGTATTGCTCTAGAATTTACATATAATCAAGCTTTGTGAATTTATTCAAGAAATCTCGTTTAGGAAATAAAATTATTGTAAGACATTAATTAATAATGTATGAAAAATTTCTTTACCCGCTTTAAATTTTTTAATTTAGTTTTCTTATAACTAAATAATTTGTTCAGTGGTACTTTAATTGTAGTTGTTGGAAATCTATGTTTTATTAATTAAGTTGAATTCCAGTTTTAATTGCAAATTATTCGAAGTATTAATATTTATATTAAGATTCAAAAAAAATTCTTACACAACGAACAAAAAAAATCTAAACAGAGAAATAATTATTTAGCTTATTAGAAAAAATCTTGACATGACATATGTACATCATATTGGCATATATTATTTATTTGATTAAATACTAATTAAATAAACAGTTATAAGATAATACTTATTAGATAAATATTACTTATATATATATAATGATTAATTATTATCTAATAATAGCCTATTAAATGAAAAAATTATTTTATGTATCTAATAATTACTCATTAGGTAAATATTACTTTAAGTATTTTTTATTTTATAACAGATATTTCTTTTCAAATATGACAAATGCAAAAACAGATGCAAAATAAACTATTTAATATGGCTACTTTTCCTTATCAGTCATTTTAACAGCCATATATTTTTTTAAAAAAATGGGAATGAAATTTTTATTGTTATAAATACCTTTGATTCTCAAGATGTGTAAAACTCAAAGAGAGAATTGAAATTCTAAAGATTCTATTGAACCAAAAAAAAAGGAAAGATTTCAATAGTTCCTATTTGTGAAAATGCGGAAAAAATTGTTTTTTAAATTAATTTTCATTTTCTTTTAAATTTTTCATACGAAAACGGAAGCATTCGTAATTTGATTATTTACTTTTGCAGGGATCATTTTCATAAACAAAAAATGACAATGATTGATAAAAAGGGAATTAATTAGTTTAATTAGACACTCTTAAGATGACCTGTTGAACCCTCTGATCGCTTTGGACCTATTTCGTATATTTATCGATGAAACCATATCTATGATTTCATCAATAAAAATTTAAATTGAAAATAATAATAAAAAACATTTAAATCATATATTGATGATAAAGGTGCAATTAAAGAATTTTGGTTACTGTATTGATCAAATATGATGTCACTAATATTTATTATAGCATAAAATTTTTACTGCTGTAATAATTGAGCGAGCCCAATATCAGAAAAAAATTGTATTGGCAAAGACAGATTCACTGAAGACAGAAAAAAAAATTGTAAAGACAAGTTTAAAGGTATGTTAAACTTCTCTAAAACATCTTCTTTGTAATTCATCAAAATCTGAAAATATCATACCGATTAATTATTTGGAATTTTTCGACTATCTTTCTACAGCCTGAAATCGCTTAAAATGAATAGCATACGAATTTAAAGAGGGAAATATACCATTCCTTGATAAATTGGCTCACTGATTTTCAAGCCTTTTAAGATAGTCTATACGAATGTTTCAATCATTTTAAATTCCCTCGACTCAGAATCTGTATTCGCTTTTCTCAATGGGCTTATCATTCATGTTACAGTCTGTGATTATTCATTCGTAAGTAATTTAAACTTTGATCTCGCATTAAACATTCAAAATATCGCTTATTTCAAAGATAGAAATGCAAAATCATCTAATATTTCATGCGAAAAATTGATTTTTCATGTAGAATGCATAATGTTATTGTTGCAGCTGAATTTGTTTGAAATTATTTCTTTAATATACTATTATTCTGAAAAGGGAAATGAGGTGGCTTATTTAAAAAATATGTTAAGTTATTTTTAGTACCTTTGGTATCAAATTTAAATTCATTGCTGACCTTTTTCAACAATAGAATTTAAATAAGCTATTCTTATCATTGGTTATCAAGTTTCGGTAATAAAATTATTTCGTATTCAAATAAAAATGATACCAAAATGTCATTTTCAAATAGTTTGATCTTTCAGAATACCTAGGAGCATTAAATATGCGTGTCCATGCTTCCTATTTTGTATTTTTTGCCCTATATTTTATTGTGATTGTTCTTAATCGTTTATAACTTGTATCATTTATTGTATATTTTAGTGGGGATTTTTTTATTCCCAATTTATAAATTTCTTGTACATGTATGTGTAGAGTTTTTCTCATGTTATGAATAATATAATTAGAATGCCAATATTTATATTTTAACTTATGAGGAATAGAATAAGGGGAAAAAATATGACGAATTTAGAGAAAATTAGTATGATCAAAGAAGTAGGAAATGAGAGGATAATCAAAATTTTTGTTCCTTTAACTCCTTGATTTCTTTACATAGAAAATGTATTTAAGTTAAATAAGTAATTGTGGTAACAATTAAATGTTAATGAAAACATAGCAAAATAAAAATAGATTTCTTGTTGCTGTTTCTAAAAAATTACGTTGACTTTTCGGAAAGAATTTGATTCAATGGAGATGCTGTCATGATTATTAATACTTGTCTTAAACTCTTAGAAAGAGAAATTTTTCTTTTTCTTCTTAAAGAATTATTCTTATTACAATACTTTGAATTTGCTCACTTTATTACTATAAAAATTTAAATAATAAGTTCCTAAAAGTTCGTAATAAAGTTTAAAAAGCTTTTTATTCTTTTCTAGCTCATGTGTATATTTATTGAAGAAACATAGTCTATTATTAAATATTTGCGTTATTGTACTTTTTAATATTATGGAATATTGTGAATACTGTTTATTACCATGCATCATTATGTAATATGCGTGCGCTGCTAAATTGTTCATGGTATCAATTCTTAAAAAATTATTTTTCTGCAAAATAGATTTAATAGCTTTTCAAGAGAGGAAAGTCGTGCATCGAATATATTACCCGTTTAAGGAGCTTTTCTACAAGAAAGAAAGCATAAAGTTAAAATATAAATGTAAATATGTACTATAGTGAAAGATGTATTGAATAATAAATTTCAATTCGAATATCTTTTTTCGATAAATGAGTAACATTAATATAAAAATTAATGCATCGAAAGGGTTTTTTTTTTCATTTGTTTAAAGCCATTAAATTTTAAACCCTGCATGGTTACTTTTAAATAACGTTCTCTAAAAAAATTAAATTTGTAAAATAGCTAACTACATCTAATTAGAATTGGATGTCTATTCTTATTAATTCAAAATAAAAATCTTATGAAATGACTATTAAGTGTTCGAAACGAACAAGTAATATAAAAATATTTATTTTTAAAATCAATTACTACTTTGGATATTAGGAAAAATTTATGAAAGTTAAGAAAGATTTTACTTTAGTTACTTTCTTTTAAATGTGTGTGAGCTAATTGTAGGAATAGAAAAATAGCTGTTAAATGTCCAAAACCAAAAATAACTGTTAAATGTTTTAACTGAATATACATCAGACAAAAATAAGAAATCATCCATTTTTCTTAAAAATCATTAGTTTTAAAATTATTTTTTACAAAGACTAAAATTTGTGTCAATCAAACTGTTAAATAAATAGGTGACGAATATAATAATTCTTATTTCTTAATATGTTTATATAGATAGGAGATCTTTAAGGATTTTTTTAAAATGAAATTTAAATATTCTGAATGAATAAAAAATAATCGCAAACAAAAAAAAGCTGAACCTGTTGATTTAAATTTTCCCATTTTCAGTAATCCTATCTGGGTATTCTCTTTCAAATGTTTAATCCAATTTCGCCAACAGAAGTTAAATACTCTTCTAAACTTTAATCAAACATTTAATGCAACTTTTATCAAGTAATTCCCAAGTTTTTATCGATCACAACTTTTTATTAAATAACTAATGACAGCCGATGGTAACACGAATAGTAAATTTGACTTTTTGGAATCCGATTAGAGCAGTGATTTACTACGCAAACTGTTTGCTTATCGTTTTGTTTAGAATCGATGTTAATTGCATTTCTTTACCACAATTGCATTTTTTCTTCTTAAATTAAATACTATTGCGGGGAACAAAATTCTGATGTTGACAACAATTATCTAATAAGAATATAGTCTTCCAAAAGCTAATTATATTCATTATTATTTTTTAAAAAAATAATTTTTTAAAAAGTATTAAAAAAGAATCAAGGTTTAAAATGACATATGTATAATGAAATTTTATTAAAAAGAAAAGCAAATATCATTCATTATTTGAAATTCCTTAATCAATTCTTCATATATAAAAAAAGTAATGTAATTCAATGTTGCTTATGTAAGTAAGAGAAACAAATTTATTTATCTTTCTGAAATTTTAGTTTCATTAATAGTCAAAATTGTTTAATATTTACTACCATAGCATAATTTAAAAAATTCTTATAAACTTCCTGCAGAATATTAAAAAATAGTGTTATTATTTTAAATTTCTCACATATCCCGAAGTCAGTGTAAAATCGATAACAAGGTTCCATTTTTTAAAACTCGATAAGAAAAAAGTAAATAAAAGTGAGCATAAAAGTAAAAGACATGATACTTGTTGGGAAAAAATTCTTCCACAGTAACTAATTTTTCGTTTCATCGCCTCGAAATTTATGGGTTTTTTTTTATTTCATTCTGAAAGTTGCTGCTTCAAAAACTGAAAGTATCATGCAATTTCGGTTGCAGAAAAATAATCTTACTTAACTAAATTATTAATTTTATAGATCTTCGATACTTTTTGAATCATCAAAGTGTTTTTATACAGATAAAAACATAAATTATATCATTTTGGAAATTCCTTTTTTAAAAAAGTTGAGATCTTAAAACATTTGCTTTCCTAATATTTGCTTTATCTCCTTTTTTTAGACAGGATGATATTTATAAAATGATATATTCTGAGCTTGGAATTTCATTTTAAGGATTGTTATTCAGATTTAAGGAAAAATTATGATTCAAACAATATTCTGTTTTTAATTCAGATGCTCTTTTTATTTGCTCAATACTTTAAAAAATGAAATTTGCGATGGCAGACTAATAAAAGAAAATATTAACAAAAAAATGAAAGTTTAAAAAAATAATCAAATATATGCTATGTTAAAAAAAGTGGTTTTTCATAATTATAAAGGAGAAGAAACATGTCACTTATTTTTCAAGTATCTATTTCCAGTAAAATTAGAAAATAAATTTACTTTATAATTTGCATATTTCAGTAGCACTGTTACACAAAAATATTTATAAATTATCAAAACATGTTTCATATGTCATGTTGTTAACATTATAAAAAATTAATATTTTTTAAAAGTAATTATCTTTTTCCATATGATTTCAAACTTTTTCCTTGAAATAAAAGAATTGTTTGAAAGCATTGACTTATTAATAATATGTATATTTTCATGCTGTTCTGATAGTCATTTAAATATACGGATGATATAATGTGTTGCAGTTCCTATCAAAGCAGGGGAAAAACATAAGTAAATAATTATGTTGGGTTAATAGTCTTTGTTGTTGAATTATAAAAAATTGAGAATACGATGTTGTTCAACGAAAAAAAATATTTTAAAACAAACTTTTATTAATGTTAAAAAAGGAGAAATTCTTCTTTCACTTTTACTTTATGGTCTTTCCTTTATAATCCATTATATTATCGTACCATGAAATCAAAATGTCATTAATTGCCTATTAATAATTGCAACCTGATATGAAGTCAAAATCTAAACAAACTAATCATAAAACTAATAATTAAAAACTGGAAATGTCAAAGTAATAAAAAGTTTTAGAGAACACGTATAAAAAATATTGAAGTTTGAACGCGCCCGGAAGGAGTACAATATCGTTAAAATTCTGTCTTTACAGATACGGAAAATAATCGTTTTAAAATTTACGAAAAAATAGCCATCTCTCTATCTAATCACATATGCTAAAAAAGTAAAAAAAAAAAAACGATTAATTTCTTCATTGTGTGAAGAAAATATTATACTCTTTCTTCTTAGTTAATAAAAAAGAATAATTATAATTAGAAAAACTGTAATGTAGTCTTAAGGAAAATATTATTTCAAATGGAAATAAAATCAGTTTTAAGGCGTATTTATTAATTTTAAAAGTAAACGCTAAAATATATTATAAAATCTTTCGGTGGAGGAATATGTTTATTGATAAAACTTATTCCTTGAATTTCAAGGTATGTAAATAAATTTTAAAACTAAGAAACTGAACTAAGTCTTGTTTGCAAGCTACACAAGTCTAAATTTTTATGCTGAAATCTTTTTTTATTATTATTAGGTGACGATGCTGATACTTAAGAAACTATTTTTCTTACCATTGTTATTTAGTTGTTCCAATTTTAAGAATCAGATTTAGTTTATACTAAGGAGCTAAATTATTATGGCTACCCTCACAATAAAGACATTGTACAACTTTTCCACTTAACATTTCATGGATTCTTTTTGTCATGGACGTTATAACATGCTGTGGATTATATGAGAAATTTGAGATCACATCACATGAATTACGCTTTTAAATTCCTCTTGACTTGATGTTGCTGCATTCAGCTGCTTTGTTCCCCATTTGATCTCCTCCCACAGATTCTCAAATTGATTAAGATATGGTCATCAATTAAGAGAGGTAAAGGCTCTGACATGCTCTTCGAACGAAATGCTAACAAAACCAAGAGTTGTCATTGTCCTGCTAGAAATATCAATCCTCAGCAAAGAACACTATTAAAATAAAAGAATATTCTCAATCAGCGATAACGCTTAAATAAACTTGTACATTCAACCATTCCTCCACAGCAATCAAATGATACACACAATGACTAAAAAATATCCTCTGAAGCAGGGGTTCTTAAACTTTTAGACATTGTGACCTCCTTTTCAGAATAAGTATTTTGACGAACCCCCAAACTCTGTCTAAAGTTTAGACAGAGATTTTAAAAATTCTACAAGTACTCAAGAGTTCTTAGGGTATGTGTCGGGTATTGGCGCCTCATCCCTTGACACTTCGTATTTCTCCTTACTAGTATCATCTCATCTCGAAACTTTGATTGAACAGTTTACAGATTACATACCAGCTAAGGATATTTGTGGGATTGTGTGGATAGTCAATCCATTCAGTGAGCAAGCCATAACAAAAGCTTAGCTAAGTGCCCTTCATCATGATCAGCTGATAGAGATTTTAATTGATCAGTCAGCTGAAGTAACTTTTAACATAGCTAATATCGGCAAATTTTGGATACGTATTAAAAATCAATACCCAGAACTGTCCACAACAGCATTAAAAACTTTAATGCCATTTTCTACGCATTACAACTGTGAACAAGGATTCTCCATAATGATAAATTTAAAAACAAAATCAAGAAATCGTTTGACAATGGAAAACGGCATTGTTTTTTGTATGTTACAAAGTTCATTCCTGACATTAAAAAAGGGTTAATTCCAAACAAGCTCATGCATAGCATAATAGGACACAGAAATGAACTTGTACGTGTATTTAATGTTTTATGTGTACTCTTTTTTTTTCATGAAAACTACAGCAATAAATTAATTTTCTTTAAACTTTTCTCCCACATGTCATAACCCCCTGGACACATCTCAGGACCCCCCTGGGGGTCACGACCCACCCTTTGAGAACCCCTGCTCTAAAGCATACTATTTCCTCGCCAACTTGAAATCCTGTAACAATGCAGATGATCTCCATTTTTCGCGCTGTATTCTCCATATTATCCAATACTATATACTAAAGGACCACATGACCATTTTTTACTCATCTGCAATTCAATACATTAGTTCCTTGGTTAACGAGAGACGTTTGCTCTTGTTCAAATTAATCAATTCAGGCAAAATTCTTTCTTTAAGATGTTGCTCAAATGCTTGATGGAAGAACTTTGGAAAGTCTCCATTAGCATCCAGTAACCTGTGATGACCAGAAACCTCACGTTGAGACCAGGTTTTCTGCTTGGTAATTTTCTCTCTCTGTAAACATTAACAGCTTCAGCTCTTAAACGCTGCACAAGTGCAGACATTTTGAAGATACTAATTCAGACGCTTCGAATGCCTGTAATCAACCCACGTTCAAATTCAGATAAATCATGTTTTAACCCTTCCCGTCGTAATTCACACAGTTCAAATGGTGCTTCACTTGTCTTGCAATCCCATGATATAGCTATCTCGACTCTTAATGACAACAAAATGAAGTGTTGAATGATCTGCATCAACTGGTTATAAAAATTTGGGTATTTAGTGTAAATCACATCCTACAGTGTTAGTTGAAGTTTATCTCTAACAAGTATGTCGTTAACACCAAAGCCTAGAATTTTTCTCCAAACCACCCCAAGCGTCTTAATTTTATTTTTTTACGTTATCTCAAACTTTTAAAATAAAGAATAAAACTAGAAATGCATGGATTGTATCACATCATGATAAAAATGTAATTAAAAAATTTCAAAAAAAAGTGAAATGGAGAAAGTAATTAATCTGCATTTCAAATTAAATGGGTGCTGTTTACTATGAAAGCAACTTAAATGTATTGGAAAAAAAGTGCTTTATTTTTTTTTACTCACGGTTTATTATTTACTTAGATTCGTTAAAGTTATAAAAAACAATCAATATTGTAATCAATTCTCTTCACTAATAAATAGAACAAATTTATTTATATTTAACAATTTATTTATATTTAAAAAATTCTTAACTATTCTCAATTACAAAGTATATTTTTAAAAAATTCTTCGATTATCTGAGAAAACGCAATTGGAAGGTAAAAAAATAAAGTTAAATTTTTGGAATTATATTCTTTTTCGGAGAACTTATGAAACATAATTAGTTCACTTAAGAGAAGAAAAAAATTAGGTATTTCAATATAATGAAATATTTTTCAATCGTTATAAAAAAAAAATCTTAATTTTCGTCTAGCAAAATTTTTAAAAAAATTTTCCATTAAAAACCGAAACTTCCTCTTAAGAAAAAACGCTTAAATCATTGCAACTCGTTTAGTAAAAAAAATCGCCATTTAATCGAAATATATAACATAATACACTTTCATTCATACAAATGAATAATAAAAATTCATTTCAAACTTCTAATTTTCGAAAACTAATTTAATTATTTTTCATTGTCGAAATAAACCAGAGTAATTATCATTAAACGAAATAAATTCTCAATCATCACTTCAAAATCAAATGTGCTGTCAGCATTGTGAAAAAGAGTCAGAAGTTTCCATATTTTTATGAAAACAATTCACAAAGAATTTTGATACAAACTAATTTTATTACATGCAAAGAATTTTTAAAGATGTTATATGCAGAGAAATAATGAATTCGAATTCTCCAAATGTTAAAAAATTTGTTTTACAAAAAATACAAAATGCTTATTTCACTTATTAACATATTATCTTTTACTTTCTTATCACACTTTCACAATGTTGGTAGTTTCTTCATATAATACAAATCAGTTTTTGTTTGTAGTTTATATATATATTCCCAAAAAGAATGCGAATAACCAAATTTGTTAAATATAATTAATCTCAGACAGTTAATTGACATAATATTCTTAAATATTTTGATTAATTTCTTATATAATTGATTCATTAAATGTTGTATTACTTTTTAAACTTGTTTCTAAAGCAGTTTAAAGCAGTTTTTCATTGCAAAAAGTTATCTTTGGTAATGATCTCAAGCATAGAAACAACATATTCAAAACAAAATGACATTTTTCTTTTTATAAGAAATCAGCTTTAGCATTCAAATGAGCATTATAAATACATGGGTGAGAAAAAATAGTAAACGTGTTGTTGTTAACCTAAATGAGCTGGGATAACAATTCGTCCTTTAAGATTCATCTTGATAAAAGTTCTCTTTTGAAGAAATTGTATAATATTGCAACAAACCAATGTAGTATTATACAATCTGTAGCAAGATATTGAATTCTCATCCATATAAAAGTCAATTGATGTGTAATATATAATCTGCAAAGTAATCAGGTTTTTACTATAATAACAATTCTTTGGTATTATCTAAATGAATTTCGTGTGAAAGTGCATGGGGTATATGACGTTATTTTAAAAAGTGTAGGTAACATGCTTTAAAAATAGTCAAAAGAACTCTTGAAACGTTTATAAAGAGATATTTTGAAATCATGATACAAGAAATCACGTTACAACTAGGGATTTAAATTTGTAACATAGCACCAATAAGTTTGCATATCTCCACTCAGGACAATCTTTTTCTCAAGCTGTGACCCATTTAAAAACATTCCATAAGTTTTATGGCTATATAAACCCAACTAAAGATGTAAAGAATTGTGGTATCCTATCTGCATTCTTCAGTTGAAATAAAATGCATGGCATATTGGCGATTTCAAAAACTTTGATTCTTTTAGTTGAAGTTTTTACCTACATGATACAGCGATTTCTTCAATGTAAACGCATCTACTCGAGTGATTAACACCTTTCATCAACGTGTAACATTTTATTATAAAATTTATTTTCAAGAACTTATCAAAACATCACTACTGTTTTAAAAACCCGAAAGCGAATTTTAAATTTCCTATATCACCATTATTTTACAAGTACACAGCACAAGAATGTCTTCAAATCCTTAACGAACTTACTAGACCATAAATATGTCTACACACATATGTGTATCAGTAGGTAATAGATTAGAAATTACACTGATGTCCATAAATAAAAGATAATGCAAGTTCAGGAAAAGAAAGTATCAAACACAAAATAAATGTCACTGATTTATAAAGCTTATTTATTAAACAAAAGGTAAAGAGAAAAAATCTATTTGTTTGATATCATTAACAAAAATTACGAATTTTCGCTCCCTGGAGTAAATTACAAAAAAAAAGACTTATCTACAAAAACTAATATTACATGGTTACATGATGTTTAGTATATAGTATGTCTCTCAGACGATGCAGTATAGTCCATACAATTCCTAGACATGTTGAGTATCAAATTATCGATCTGATCTTGGGCAATATCACACCACTCATGAAGCACTCCGAAGTTCTGGTAGACAAGTAGGAGGGGGTTAAAAAGCTACAACTGGTCAGCAAGCATGTTTAAGACATGTTTTACTGGATTCAAGCCCGGTGAGAAAGCTGGTCAGTCCATACGGGGGATTTCTCCTAATCGGAAGTATTCATTTACAATGTTTGTAAGGTGAGGACGAGTGATGTCATCCATAAACACGGATTCTAGTCCATGCCAGCCCAAAAAAGACGTACATGTTGTTCCAGAATGACGTCCAGAATAGATTTCACCCGTCATGGTTCCAATTTGAACATGCAGGTCAGTTAGTAACCCAGAATAATTAAAATGCGTGCAATCCTGCCCAGCTAAAACGTTGTCGTTCAGTGATTTTCTCTTGGTGGTAACGGGTATCTAGTGCTCTTCATATGAAAGTACGGAGAGAAACAGACATCAAGCCAAACCTGCACTGGTCAGAAAACATTAAACAATCCCACAGTTGTAGTACTCTCTACTCAAGACAAAACGAGGCCGAACAGTTAGTTAAATTAAATGGAGCGCATCTGACGACCTGCGAGCAAATAGACCAATCTTCCCTAAGAGTCTGCATACAGTCTACCTTGAAACTTTAACACCAATGGCTGAAGAGGGTTGACGAGACAGGTCTGAAGCTATACATCGTCTGTTTCCTTGGACAGTTACTGCCAAATACAAGTCTTCCTTCAGAGATGTAATTCGGGGGTGAAATAAGCTGAAATGTCTAATCACATTACCATCATCTTGGCTGCAAAAGCTTAGAACTAACACTTTGAGCGATTTCAAGTTTATTTTTGGTGCCTGGAGATGACACTATAGACAATGTCAAGTTCTTCGGATACTAACAGCTGGGTAGCATTCCTTACAGACGGCCAATAATTCTATCATACAGAAAATCATCCAAATAACTATGTGGTTATTGCACTGAAAGACCTATAAAGAGGGTGCTAAAAATTTTGCCTCTTTGCCTATATTCCTTAAATATCAGTTTCATACACTTTCTTCACTGTGACATACTATAGGTGTCATCTAGAGGCTTCCTGTAATTTGCATATGAATTTTGAAGATGTATAGTGGGTGATATATGTATTTTAGAATTCGATTTCCAAATGACAGAATTATCCTTAATTTATGTACATGATTGTAGTTTAATCGGAAAAATCGTTCATTATGCTCAACTTTTGTTTCAATTTAACAGCATTTATTTAATACTTTTTATAGCTAAAAATCCAGGAAAATCAGTTACTTCTGACAAATATTTCTTATTACTTCAGTATTTCAATTTATTTATTATATCAAAGGTTTTTCTAAAATATTTAACTTTGTTACTGAATGCGAATTTATTTGAACTTTTTATTGCGTTAACAAATGAAATTTTTTCTATTTAAAAGATAATTTTAAAAAATGAAATTTTTGGCAGTATATTATTGAGAACAAGTGTAACTATTTAAAAAGAACTATGTCATTATGTGATTTTGAATATTTATGTGAACCTTTTTCCTAATAATTTCGCACAACTTCTACAATAACAATATACGAAGCACTCTGCAAAAAAAAAACTTTTGGAACGTGGAGTCTTGCCAAAAAGGGACAAGGAAACGGTTTTAGCTGCTATTTCCGTCAAAGATGTGAAATGTACGAGTTTCCTGAATGTGTATTTTACCATGTAAGGTTTCCCTCAAGCAGGAATCAATAGCTAACTTTCATCAAACATTTTTCCTCTCCAAAGAACTCGCTCAACTCTAAAGTTTTAATTAACAAATTTAGTTAAGAAAAAGTGATAATCATTTCACTCTTTCTGTATATAAAAATGTCAGAATTTACAATAAATCTTGAAAACAAAAAACTTAATTAACAATAAATTTCTCCAATAAACTGAAATATCACCGAAGTTTCACGTCTTCGTAAGAATTTTTTCTCTTGGAAGCATCTCGTAATTTTAATTACAAAAGTTGCTTGAAAAAATTGAATTTTAATAATTAATTATTTATTTTCTTTTTATAGTTAATCGATTAAGAATTAATTGGTTAACAATAAACATGAAAGTTATAATATTTCTATTGGTTTTTATTTATTAATTCTTACACATGAAAGGTGGTTAAAATGAAGGCCCCTATTCTGAACTTTTTAAAATTGTTGTGCATTCTAATCAATACAAAGGAGAGAAGAATTGCACGAACAAATTCATTTTAGAAACATTGATACAGGAAACATAATAGAAAAAAAGTTGAAAAGACAAAAATAATCATACAAAAATAAGCACTTGAGGTATGAATTTTTTCCATTTTTATACTTCTTAGTTATAAAAAAAGCTAAAAAAATCGAAGAAACTTAAACTGTAATTGTAACTGCGATTCCACCCTGAGAAAATAAAAATTTCCATAAACATCATATATCTTCTGGACATAAAATGAGATAAAACAGGGTCATTCTTATCAGTACTGCCTGCCCTGCTTCGAAAATGCGCTTTGCTTGTGAAGTTGTTTTATGAAAACATAGGAAATGCTACAGCTGCACTTCGGGAGTTTCGTCGACTGAAAAATTTACGAAATGAACCATTACGTCCACAAGCTCTCAGGGAACTGATAGCTTGATTCGAGAAAATTGGAAACCTAAGGATGCAACTGTATCAAGAACGTAAATCGAATATTTCAAATGCTGTTGAATATCTTTCATCTTTATTTTTGAAAAATCAATGAATAAAGTTTTAGGCTTGTGTTTTTCTTGTTATTTATGGCACTTGCCTATGCACAATACCCCCACTGATGCAGCGGTTCAAAAAGGAGCGTCTCTTGTTTTTGAAGTAGCGCCAACTAGGGCCAAGAGTACGACTTAGCTACACACTCACCACGTTTGCTTGCACAGCCTCTTTTTACGGGTGGGGTATTCGCATATCTCACAGATAGCACACGGAAAAACAACCATGCCCGAACCGGGACTCGAACCCGGGACTCCCAGAACACGAGGAATACACGCTAGAACGCATTCTGTGCCAGAAAGCCGACTTTAGGCTTGTAACAGTCTACAATCAACTGGTTAGATAATTTAGTGTTATAGGCACAGGGACACGTGATGACGTTGTGTTATGTAATATGGCAGTGTACATGCAGTGTCACGGCATTTGTATGTTTTCGTTGCTGTACAGTGTGGATTGTACTCAGAAAGCTGGTGCATTTTTATCCGTACAAAATTCGTTGCAGTCAGAAGCTGCTACTTATTAAATGGGAGAAGCGACTGACTTTTACATTAACAGTTATGACTTGAATTAAAGTGAACCATAATGAATTACATTTTCATTTAAATGGAGAACCCATAACTAACCTTTTTTTGGAAACAGAAAATACACGTATTTTTCCCTTCACTTACCAAAAGTTACAGCCTAGTGTGGAATCACAGCCCCATTTCTTCCTGAACTTTTCTTTTCCGAAGAGGTTACGAGCAATGGCCATTTGACATGCACCGTGATGGTCAAGAGGTACCAAAATATGCTCGAAACATTTGTTCTACTCAAAATGCAGAAACGACAATGTCTTGATTCAGTTGCCTTTATGCAAGATAGAGTATTTTCGCACATTGCTTAGAACAGTTTCTTTGGCAATATTTTTTCTAATGACAAAGTAATTAGTCGTGCCTTTCCCACAACCTAACTCTCTCATTTATCTGGACTATGGAAACTTGATAACTTTGGAAGATTTGAAAGAAAGCATCACTCCGCATGTGAAAAGCATTTCAACCCAATAATTACGATCCTCAGTTGATCAAGTTGACCAAAGAAAATTCGGATTTTACTTCTTGACGAAGGGAGTCATTTTGAGAGTCTCATCTGCATCTATAAGGCATCTATATTGTTATTGAATGTTTGATATTTCGAATAAAATGCATTATAAATGTGCGTTTTATGTCTGCTAAGCATGTTTGCTGTTATACAACTCCAACTGTCGAAGTTTATGGAACTCTATTTCCCCATACCTTGAACAGTATGTATAACAATTTTGGAGTCTACCGTGCATTTTATTATGCTTTTCCACCGCTAAAATTATTTTTATGGATTTATAATTTCGAAAGCACATATTTCTGGAGAGTCTCAATCAACCTTTTATATTTAATAATTAAATCAAATCCATTCAACAATAATAAATTTGTAAAATACTACGTTTTAATTTGTGGCAAAGCATTATACACTTAGTTTTTAATTGCACTGTGTTAATATAATTAAACTAAAAATTATTAAACGAATTTCGCTTTTTATGCAAAATAATCATTAATCATGTTTATTAAACTTTTGTTTTACATGTGTACATACTTCCTGATTTTCGTTTAGAATGCGAGGAATCAGGTTTACTCTGTAAATTAGGAATTACATGGTTTTTATATAGCTTCCTAAATATTTGATCAATTTCGGATTGAAAATGGTATAAGAAATTACATATATAAAAGTGTTTTTAATTGGGAGTTGTTACCTTTAAGAATTTCAGATTTAGCTTATAATCCATTAATAAATAAGATAAAGTAATTAAATTAAAAAATCATTCTTTTTTGCTATTTTTAATGGTTTTTTTGCGTTTCTTTTTGTGTGTGTGTGGATGGAAAGATAACAATACACTTTACTCGTTTTATTTCTGATTAAATGAAAACTTGTTTGTAATATAATTAACAAGAAATAAAATGAAAATTTTCTTTGATATTTTCGACGACAGGAAACCTTAAACTTATTCCATATATTCTATTAAAGGTTTATAAATGTATATATCTATACGATAGCTATACTATTTTTTTATATTTTTGTAACGACCATCCATCAGCAAAATTTCCAGGTTATTAAAATCAAATTATTTCATAACACATAATATACAGTGCTGCAACTTTCGGAATACATAAAATATCAAAAACTAATTTGGGAGAAAATTTATGCTAAAAACATATATCAATGATCATGATTATATTTAAATAAAAAGACAATATGGAATTATAAAATAGATAAATAATAATCAAAGAATTAAATAGAATAAAATTTCTTACCTAATATTGCATAGATTTTTTCATTCAGATTCAACTCAATATATTTCAGATTTAAGAAATTTAGAATACTTTATCAAGTGTTTTGATTTATATACAGAAGAATTTTTTTCTCATTTTTATCCAACTTGACTATTTTCATCATTATAAATATGGAATTTTTTATCAAATATTCGCATTTTCCTTATTTTTTTTTAAGTTTTGAAATATTTTATATTGTTATTTTTAATCGACAATGAATTATTTTAAAATTTTCAATTTTGAAATATTAAATAAGGATTGAACTTGATTTGATTTATTCCATATTATTGGTGCATTGCGCTGTTTTTTTCAAAAGTACATTTATAATAAATATATGCGATAATGAATTGCAAATTAAAAATTTTACTTTCATAAATATTTTATAAACTAATTTTGATTTCAGTACTCTAATTAACAAATCAACTAAAAACGTGATTGTTTAAAAATATTTATTTATTTATAACTTGAAGACTTTTATGATGCTTAAATTAAAAGAAAAAGTATCACCAAATAAACATCAATTTCGGTCTTTTCATTTTATTTGAAGTATAAACACAGACATAAATAGAACCATTTCTGTTTCGACTTAGACGTCACATTTTTATGCCATTGACTCTCCATTGCTTTCCATTTATTGCTGCTTTACGTGTCATTTTCTTCCATTCTAAAATAAGAAACACATCTTGATTGGAAAGGAGATATTTTATTTCTTGGAACATAGAATTGAAGGTATTGATTTTCAAATAAATGGTGCAGAAAAACATCGAGAAGCCGAAGTTTCTGCGAAAAAATACTCCACCAATAGCAATAATCGTCTTCAAATTTTTGTACTCCGAGAAATGATTTTGATCTTAAAAAGAAATATCATTTTCTCGTTTAATCCAGATTTTATACACAACTGGATAAAATCCGAGGAACTTTTCCATGAAATATATTTTGAATAAGCTGAAGGATTGAAAAACGAAATCAGAAAGAAGAGAAAGAATTCATCAATAATAATGTTAGGTGAAGGGTCCCTGTTTCACATCTTTCCAGCAACAAGTCTATGTGTACTGAATATTAAAGCACTCTGAATTTAACAGAACATACTGAATATTTAAGAAGCTGATAAAAATATAAAAACTCATCCATCGTATTTGTAACTTAGTTTTCATACTTTTTTTTTATTTATTTGACAAGTTACAAATTCAGAAACATAGAATTTCATGACTTATTTTTTACTCATTTCTTTGTTTATCAAAATTTCAATTCCCCATGGCAGTACTATTTTTAAATATTTTTGATTTTAAAATTTTAGAATTTATTCAATGAATTAACTGTAATATATTGATGCCTTTTAGGTATATATCTTAAAAAATATTGAGTTCATGAGGCTTCAATATTTATTGCGAATAAATATAAATTAAAGGTTAATTTGTAGAACAATTAAAATAATAAAACATGCTATAAAACGTGTATTTTTTAAACCGTATCTGATTAAAAGCCAATTTGATTTTTCATACAAAAAGAAATGTTTTAAGTCGACAATATTTTCGATCTTGTGTTAGAATATTCCGCTTTTAAAAAGCAATTACATTCTTTAACGCCAATTTCTAAGTAAAATTTTGAAAATAAAAGGAACTTTTCACTTCTAAAATGACAAATTAATGGGCTGGAGAATTGATCATTTGATTAATAAATATGTTTTAAGGACTAATATGACAAATGTTTAGTAAAAAATGTTTAAAATTATAGTAATTGTGATATCATGTTAAATAAATAAAATTTTATACTTAACAAATAAGGTTGATGCGTAAGTAAATATTTATATATTATCTACTTCTGAAAGGTAAAAGTGAATTAATAAAAATTTTATACCTTAAAAATACGTTTTAATAAATATTTCAAAATATTTATCAGAAAGTTAATGCTTCAATAACACTTCAAAATTAGTTGAATTAAAATATAAATTATAATAGAACTTTTTAACAATTCAAAAATTAATGTTTAATAATATGCTATTATTTTCAGAAAAATCTGGTTATCTTAAAACATTATTTGATTTTCATTAAAATTTATTTCATTATCTCTCTGCCTGAATGTTCGGCAACTACAAAACATTACTTCTAGTCTCTACTGTAAGTGTGAATTTGATAACTACAAAACGTTACTCTAATCTCTACTATTAGTGAATTCGATAACTATAAAAAAATACTACTAGTGAATTCGATAACTGCAAAACACAAAACTTTATTTAGATAAAATTTAGTACACAATTTTTTACCATTTAAAATGTAGATTCTTATTAAACTTTGAATCAAGTTTGCAGAATAACTGATCATTATTCCATCTGTACTTTTCCATACTTGTAAACACAATGATTTAAATCTATAAGAGTCGATATATTTTATTTTGAGGAACAATTGTAGTTTTCTGTCAAAGGGTTCAATCAAATCAATATTTCAATCATCATTGTTCCAATGATATTAGTATTTCAATGAGAATTCTTTTAAAAATATCCAAGCAGGTTTCAATCAATCAAATGTATCAAGAATTATCAACTAATCAGGAAGTTTACATAAAAGATAAATTCAGTAAAAATTCTGGTTTCAAGTCAAAAATCTATATTTCTTTAATTAACGTTCACCATGGTATGCCAGGAAATAAAGGAGTTACCAAAATTCAATAATTTTGAGTGGAAGAAGAAGAAGAAAGACTTTATTGGAGAATTTCAAAATACGGCCTTTATTACGAGGAAATTTCACAGAGACAACTGTGGCTGGTAATATGAATGTATCAATGATATAAAAAAAGAGAATAGTAAATTTCCATAACATTTTATTTTTCCCACTACACGAATTCTTGTGTATCTGTCTGTGTGCATGTGATTGTGTGTGTGCGTAGATTTATTTGTGTAAATGCATAATATTCTTCATTCAAAAATTGTAATTTAAAAATGTTGAGTTATTTTTATAAATTTAAATTAAGCATCCCAAGCCTCTACTTTGAAAAGTAAATGATTCATCTAGTCATTATTACTTTTATAAGCATATAAAGTAATACACCTGCTTCTTTTTACACCAACAAGAAAGTATAGCAAGTCATAAAACTTCACAGTATTTACTGCACGCATGCCTCATACGCATTTCGACAAAACTCATTTCTTCTTCATGAATCATAAAGCAGAGAAGAACAATGGAAATGGAAGCATCTCTTAAATTTTTAATCACATAATTAGAATATTTACTTGCAAAGCACTGCATTTATGATTCAAAAGAAACGAAAAATCCGTTAATGAGAATTTTACCTGCTTGCACAGCCTAAATTAGCTTTCTTATTGTGGAAGTGGCCTTCCAAAGTCTTTTCAAAAATATCCAATGACAAACTGTTTCAAAAATAAGTTCGATTTTCAAAAAACTAAATTATTATCTTCAGTTTTACTTATACGCTTGTTTTCTCTTTAAATAGTTGTAAGTTGTAATGTTATGTCAATACATTTCTAGTTTTCAAGACTTCAATTTTTATGAAAACCAAGAAGAATGGAAAAAGTTATCAACCTCTATTTTCGCTTAAAAGTATTGCAGCTTCGAATATATATGATGTTCTTTGAAAATTGCTATTCGAAGCGTATTCATGCGTATTCGAAGTATGAAAACGTGAACATAAATTTGTCATTTATAAAACTTAATATAAATGCTTCTTATTTAATTGTCAGTTGAAATAATTATTTTCTGTGGCTTAATTTCATCGAAATTCTAATTTTTTACGTTACAATTTTATTCTTTTTATTTATTTAGAATTCATTCATAATTAAAATATTCTTAGAATAAAAAACATTACATTGATATTAATCGACTTTAAATTTTATTTACCAAATTCTACGATTTATTAAATTAATAAGTAAAAGCGTGCCTAGACAGTCTCAAATGTTAAAGAGCTCAAAAAGTGAAATTCTTCGTTAAATTTTAAAAAAAAATTGTCTTTAAATTTTTATTTTTTTCTCTATTTTTTTCTCAAGTGGAAGCACAAAAAGTTTCTTTTTTTATGTGGGGGGGGGGGTTCCATCTGTAATTCTTTAACTTCTAATGTGAAATATGAACAATAAAGAAGGAATAAGAATGGTATAACACGTAATGTAAAGAAAAATACTCAATATTCAAAGAATATTTAAAATTATCTTCTTTTTATTGTTATTTAAAGCATTTCAGATAATATTTTGATATTGCAAAAAATTATGTTCTAGGATAAATATAGAAAATTTAATTATACAAAATGCATTAATAAGGAAAAGTGTTCTTTGTTTACAATGTTTTTCTAAAATTTATTTTCTAAATAACTTTTGAATAGATAAAGTCTTAATTTGGTAACTTTTTTAAAAATAAAATTTATAATTATCTTTACACAGTAGATATATGCAGCTATTTTTTTTTAATTTTTGGGTATGATTATCCTGTAATAGAGTGAACTATAAAACAAAATTAAAATGTAAGAATCATAAAAAAATTAGGTTATAAGAAGGTACATGTATTCATGCTATATCATACTTGGTATTCATGACTTAATATAAAGAAAAAAATGACGCATTAAATCAACATTTTATTTATTTTTATTTCATAACATAAATTTGCATCGACTACTTTTTTCTATTTCAATAAATATCATAATTTATATATTACTTTCATCAATTAATTCCATTAATAGTATTGAATATTATTTAAATTAAATTATAGAAATATCATCAACAATAAAATTGATATACTTCCAAGCATTTTTTAAATAACTCTGTATTTTAATTTTATTTTTATTTACATATCTTTTACAGTTTTACTGGTGAATAGATTCAAAAAACAAAGATGGCAGAAAAAAATATTTTTATGCCTCAATAAATATTTTATGCAATATCATAAACGCAAAGGAATTTCATTAAATCCCCAAACTTGAGGCGTTATAAACAGAATTATAGCTTTTCATCGATTTTATTCGTTCGATGAAATTCTAATATTTGATATAAATTATAGAATTTAATGTTAGTGTAATTTATCTTTTTTTAATGGGAACTGGTAGCTTAGGGATACTGATTCAGACTTTTATTTTTTTAAGAATTGGTTACTTCATTTTCTACCAATACAAAAGTGACTTTAAAATGAATTCTGCATTTTTCATTATCTGTAATTTTTTACTTCTAATTTAAACTTTTGTATGAAATATGTATTTTGTTATAGATTTTTCACAGCATTTTTAATAAAATTTACATACATTTTTTTTCCTTTTGCAGATCTGATCTTAGATAATGTTGCATAATAAATTTGGATACTTATCTATGAAGCAAAAATGTGGACAATTATTAGAAACATAGAATTCTAAAAATTACTTCTATTTCAAGATATAACTAAATAAGAAATTTTTTTAAAAAATTTGAATTAGCAGAAAAATAAGGCAAAAATTGTTATACGAATTCTGTTAAAACTGTTATACGAATTCTGTTAAAACGGTTATATGAATTCTGTTAAAATCGTTATACGTATGACAATTATAGAGGAAATATTGTAATTTTCAAAAAAAATCGAACTGAAGATTTTAATGAATATTTAAGTTTTAGACTTCCCTTAATCCGAAAAAAATAATACGTTTTTGCTATTTTATCTATTTGTCAATCTGTCCGTCTGTCTATAAATGCAAGAACTGAAAAATGTTTTGAACCACATGACTGAAATTTGACCATATATGGAAATATGATGAAATTTCTATCACATTTTGAACGAAATTTATATGAAGGAAATCTGATTGTTTGTATTTTCGAATAAAATATAATTACAAAAGACAAAGAGCTAAATTGATAGAATATAGTTCAAGGCTTTAGCATCTGAAATATAGATACTTCTCTGATTCTTAAAAAAATCCATCAAACACTTTACTGACTTTTGGTATGATATTTATCATACTCTTTGGTTCTGGGCCGAGACCCTATCACCAGGCTACTTAGCCCCTTTTTACGCAGAATAAAATATCCTAATGTATTGATGGAAGATATTTGCTTCACTTCTTTAATTTCCCATATATTGGACTTTTAAATGTAGATTCTCTCTCTCTCTCTCTCTGTCTCTCTCTCTCTCTGAATTATCAAGTAAATATATACGATTCGAGATTATTTTGAAATTAGCATCTGGAAATGATCAGCCGACTTAATTTATTGTTCCATTATTATATAGGCAATTATATGTATAAGTATCGCTCTAAATGTTTCATACACCAGTATGGAACTATCATCATGAGATTGAAATTGTGCACTTACCCTTACTTGTTGTTTTTGAAACAAGCATATAGCAGATATGTTATATTTTCGAAGACAAGATTTCCACAATTTTGGTTCTGCCTCGCGCACATTAACATTGTAGTTTCATAGAATACATCAGAAATATGAGGGCACGGCTTAAGTTCATAATGATTTTAAAACTAAATGTATATTAACAAATGAATCAGAGCCATTCAAAGGGCCAAAGGGTTTATTCTATTCCGAATATTCCAAACGGATGCGAGTAGTTCATGTGATTCACTAGCAATTATTGCTAAGTATTCAATTAATCCCTCAAAGCTGTGATAATATAGTATTTGATATGACTTCAAAAGAAGCGACGGAATCATAATTATTGTTTTGTCATTGAAATGGTCAATACGTCAGACCATCAAGCCTCATCCATAGATGATGGTCTGAAGGAATATTCTCTACGTCAGAAATATGGATGAGTATTTGTTAAAAATACAAGAATTATGGATGGTTCCAAAAGTTAATCTTGGTCCAAAAATTATAGAAATTCAAGAACATTGCTAGAGTGACAAAAATAACTCGTAAAATATAAGGTTATGATTTTCCACTATGCAAAACAAATCATATATAATATTACCTTTCCAGCAAGAAATATTGGAACGACCCTCGGGATGGCCCTCAATAATATAAGCCAGATCAAGAAAAACATTGATTGTTGTGTAATTCTGAAGCCATCAGTACGAACCATTTTCCTCTTAGAAGTTTGTAATTCATGTATTGAAACCCCCAGAGTAAAATAGTCATGAAAACAGTTCTATGGTTATTTTCCTTCATAACCGCAACTAAAGCGTCAAATTAAAATGAGAAAAAAATCGTATTACAGGTATTAATGCTTTTAAGAAAATGTTAGTTTTAAATTTCCTTAAAAATGAATGTTCATAATAGCGTATGATCCAAAATAGTTTTATTTAGATGATGTGAACACAGATATTTCTTAATGATACGAAAATACCAATTAGCTTATACTAAAATATAGCTATTGATGACTTTCCATAATATGATTATGATTTTTTTCCTTATAACCGAGGGAAATCTGATAAAAAAATACTTTAAATAACCTTAAAATAGATACACAAACTATTTACTATCAAAGTTATCATTATAATTATTTTCAAAGAGAGTAGTGAAATTTTTTTAATGATATATTTCCTTATATATTTTGAATATTTCTTAATTAAAAAAAGTGTTTTTAAAAGAAATTATTTAAAATATACTCTAAATTGCATTTTAATACTCATACAAGGCAGTATCACAATGAACGGGATCTGAACTGAATAAATGCAATAATTCTATTTGTCCTGAATGGCAACTAATACACTAAAGTATCCTTTATAATTTATTCTCAAAGCATAGTGAAACATTAGAGTACTTACCAATCTCGTGCTTTTATTATCATTATTATCAAAGATAGCAATGATAGGTTTTTCCCAAATCCAATTCTTTTTATATTTTTCATTATTTTTTAATAAAAAAAGGTTTTTAAAAGGCATTCCTTTAAATATGTATTTAATTGCAATTAATACTCACACAAGGAAGAATCATAAGGAGCAGGATCTGAACTTAGTAATTGCAATAATTTCATCTGTCCTGAATGGCAACTAGCACATTAAAGTATCCTTTAAAATTTATTTTTAGGGCATATCCAAACATTCCAGTTCTTACAAAGCTAGTACTTAGCTAGTACTGTTCCACTAATCATGACTACGTATACTACGCCAGTATATCAGAGCATACCGTTTTAAAAAGGATTTTTTGAACTCAAGAAGATTTAAAATGTGTAATAAGTAAACATCTTAGTATTAATTTTAGTAAATAATTCCATTTTATTGTGTTTGTTTATCAAAATATGTAGAATAAATCAACAGCTCAATATTAATATTACAATATTTCCAATTCATTTAGTTTGTTTAACATAATATACAAAGGAAACGAAAATAGCAGCTCGGCTTTAATTGAATTTTCTTGATCGTTTTATTAAAAGTAAAATTCCAAAATAGCAGGATATCAAATAAATTGTATAACAACATTACATTTAAATACAGTTTATTAATAAAATCCACTTCTAGACTATAAATAAATGTATATATAAAACTCAAAAACAGTATTACGATTCACATTTAAATTTATTTTTCTAGTGATTTGAATAGTATTTACGTTAAATAACATGCTTAATTTATATATCTTATCTGAAATGAAAACACAGTTAATAAGTTGAAATTCTGAAATTCCTAAAGAAAAACAGAAAGATTGAAATTTCATTTCTGTTAAAACATTTCAATACCAAATACACAAAAATATTATTTATATCTGGTTTTATTTATAAACTATATAAATAATTCTCAATAAATTTTACCAAAATGTATGACGAAACATACATTAATATGCATCAGACTACTTCAAATTTAAAGGTTTTTTTTAGTTTTAAAATATGTATATGCTGAATAATTATGTACTTTGAAATGAGTGGAAAATGAGTCTTTACATTCATGAAAAATGTCTTTCATTCAGATTTGATATGGCTTAGAACACATTGGAAATAAATACATAATCATACATTTCATTACATTTCTACCAATCTAAAATGAAAACACAGTTAATAAGTTGAAATTCTGAAATTCC
>JAOUZG010019159.1:566983-585867 GCA_026289955.1 Argiope argentata
TGCTTCAATAACACTTCAAAATTAGTTGAATTAAAATATAAATTATATTAGAACTTTTTAACAATTCAAAAATTAATGTTTAATAATATGCTATTATTTTCAGAAAAATCTGAAGTTATCTTAAAACATTATTTGATTTTCATCAAAATTTATTTCATTACCTCTCTGCCTGAATGTTCGGCAACTACAAAACATTACTTCTAGTCTCTACTGTAAGTGAATTTGATAACTACAAAACGTTACTCTAATCTCTACTATTAGTGAATTCGATAACTATAAAACGTTACTACTAGTGAATTCGATAACTACAAAGCACAAAACCTATTTAGATAAAATTTAGTACACAATTTTTTAGCATTTAAAATGTAGATTCTTATTAAATTTTGAACCAGGTTTGTAGAATAGCTTATCATTATTCCATCACTTTTGCATACATGTAAACACAATGATTTAAATCAATAAAATTCGATATATTGTATTTTGAACAACAGTTGTAGTTTTCTGTTAATGGATTTAATTATATTAATATTTCAATCATCATTGTCCCAATGATATCTGTGTTTCAATGAGGATTGTTCCAATTATATCCATGCAGGTTTCAATCAATCAAATGTATCAAGAACTATCAACTAATCAGGAAGTTTACGTAAAAGATAAATTCAGTAAAAATTCTGGATTCAAGTCAAAAATCTAAATTTCTTTAATTAACGTTCACCATGGTATGCTAGGAAATAAAGGATTTAGCCAAATTCAATAATTTTGAGTGGAAGAAGAAGAAGAAAGCCTTTATTTGAGAATTGCAAAATACAGCCTTTATTACGGGGAAGTTTCACTGAGACAACTGCGACTGGTAATAAGAATGTAATAATGATAAAAGAAAGAGAATAGTAAATCTCCATAAAATTTTTAGTTTTTCCACTACACGAAATCTTGTGCGTATGTCTGTGCGCATGTGCTTGTGCGTGAGAGAGTGTGTGTGTGTGAGTAGATTTATTTGTGTTTTTCATAATATTCTTTATTCAAAATTTGCAATTTAAAAATATTGGATTACTTTTATAAATTTAAATTAAGCATTTCAAGCCTTTACTTTGAAAAATAAATGATTCATCTAGTCATTATTACTTTCATAAGCATATAAAGCAATACATCTGCTTCTTTTTAGACCAACAAGAAGGTACGGCGAATCATAAAACTTCACAGAATTTGCTGCACGCATGCCTCATACGCATTTCCACAAAACTCATTTTTTCTTCATGAATCATAAAGCAGAAAAGAACAATGGAAATGGAAACATCTCTTAAATTTTTAATCACATAATTAGAATATTTCCTTGCAAAGCACTGCATTTATGATTCAAAAGAAACGAAAAATCCGTTAATGAGAATTTTACCTGCTTACACAGCCGAAATTAGCTTTCTTATTGTGGAAGTGGCCTTCCAAACTCTTTTCAAAAATATTCGCTGGCAAAATGTTTCAAAACTAAGTTCAATTTTCAAAAAAACTAAATTATTCTCTTCAGTTTTGCTTATACGCTTGTTTTCTCTGGAAATAGTTGTAAGCTGTAATGTTATATCAATACATTTCTAGTTTTCAAGACTTCAATTTTTATGAAAACCAAGAAGAATGGAAAAATTTATCAACGTCTATTTTAGCTTAAAGGTATTGCAGCTTCGAATATATATGATGTTCTTTAAAAATTATTATTTTCTGGAATGGACCAGAACATGAGTATTCGAAGTATGAAAACGTAAACATAAATTTATCAATTATAATACTTAATATATGCTTCTCATTTAATTGTCAGTTGAAATAATTATTTTATGTTGTTTAATTTCATTGAAATTCTGATTTTTACGTTACAATTTTATTCCTTTTATTTATTTAGAATCCATTCATGATTAAAATATTCTTAGAATAAAAGATAGTGAATTGATATTAATCTATTTTCAATTTTATAAACCAAATTCTACGAATTTTTAAATTAATAAACCAAAGCGTGTCTAGACAGTCTTTTAAATCAAAAGGAGCATGCAGACTGAAATTATTCGGTTAAATTTGATTCTCTGTGTTTTTAACAGATTATTATTTTCGAGGGGCAGCATAAAAAGTTTCTTTTTTAGGGGGGGGACTGGCATCTGTAATTTTTGAATTTCAATCGTTAAATATGAACAATAAAGAAGGAATAAGAATTGTATAACACGGTTTAGAAAGAAAATGCGCAATATTCAAAGAATATTTAAAATTATTTTCTTTTCATTGTTATTTAAAACATTTCAGACAATATTTCGATATTGCAAAAAAATATGTTCTAGGATAAATAAAGAGAATTTAACTATACAATATGTATTAAGAAGAAAAAACATTCTTTCTTTTCAATGGGTTTTTAAACTTTATTTTCTAAATAACTTTTGAATAACTAACGTCTTAATTTGGTAAATTTCTTTTTAAAATAAAATCTATGTTTATCTTTGCTTGGTAGATAAACGCAGCTATTTTTTTTTAATTTTTGGGGGTAATTAGCCTTTAATAAAGTGAACTATAAAATAAAATTAAAATGTAAGAATCATAAAAAAATTAGGTTATGAAAAAGTCATATTTATTTCTGCTTTATCATACTTGTTATTCATGACATAATATAAAGAAAAAGATGGCGCATTAAACCAACATTTTATTTATTTCTGTTTCATAAAATAAAAATGCATCATCTACTTTTTCTATTTCAATAAATATCATTATTTATATATTTCTTTCATCAATTAATTCCATTAATAGTATTGAAAAATGTTTAAATTAAAATATAGAAATATCATCCACAGTAAAAATGATATAATTACAAGCATTTATTTTTAAATAACTCTGTATTTTAATTTTATTTTTATTTACATATTTTTGTTACAGTTTTACTGGGAAATAGATTCAAAAAACAAAGATCGCAGAAAAAATATTTTTATGCCTCAATAAATATTTTATGCAAAATCATAAACGCAAAGGAATTTCATTAAATCCTTAAACTTGAGGCATTATAAACAGAATTATAGCTTTTCATCGATTTTATTCGATCGATGAAACTCCAATATTTTATATAAATTATAGAATTTAATGTTAGTGTAATTTATCTTTTTTATTGGAACTGGTAGATGAGGGATACTGATTAAGACATATTTTTTTAAGAATAGAAGTTCCTTCATTTTCTACCAATACAACAGTGACTTTAAAATGAATTCTGCATTTTTCATTAACTGTAATTTTTTACTCCTAATTTAGAATTTTGTATGAATTTTAAATTAGAAGTATGTTTTTGTATGAATTTTAAATTAGAAGTATGTTTTTGTATGAATTTTAAATTAGGAATTTTTAATAAAATTTGCATAATTTTTTTCCCTTTTGCAAGTTTGGTTTTAGAAAATTTTGCATAATAAGTCTGTATACTTATCTATGAAGCGAAAATGTGGACAATTATTAGAAACATAGAATTCTAAATATTACTCCTATTTCAAGATATAACTAAATAAGAGATTTTGTAAAGAAATTCGAATTTGCAGAAAAGTAAGGTTAAAATTGTTATACGAATTCTGTTATAACTGTTATGCGTATAACATAAAAAAAGAAATATTGTAATTTAAAAAAAATCGAGTTTATGATTTCAATGAAAATTTAAATTTTAAATCTCCCTGAATCCGAAAAATAAAACTTTTTTGCTATTTTATCTATTTGTTAATTTGTCTATTTTATCTATTTGTCAATCTGTACGTCCTCCTATAAATGCGAGAACTGAATACAGAAGAAATCTGATTGTCTGGATTTTCGAATAAAAGATAACTACAAAACGCAAAGAGCTAAATTGATAGAATTTGGTACATTAATTTAACATTTGCAATACAGATACTTCTCCGATTTTAAACAAAATTCGTCAAACACTTAACTGTCTTTTGGTATGATCTTTATCATACACATAAAAACTTAAGTCTATTGTTCTTTAATCAATAAAATTCGGTTTGTTATCTTGTAGCTACAACTATTATTTCGTTTGAAATTTAGATGCTTATTGATTGGCAAAGAGACGCCTAAAATACATGTTATCACGATAGATAGAATTTTATTGCTAGATTAAGTCCAAATATCTATATTGTAAATACCATTTGTAAGTACCATTTTGTAAATACCAAATATCTATACTTTTGTAATACCATTTGCAAGCTATTCTCCGACTAATCCAAGAACCACAATTTTTATGCGAAAGGAAGGGGAATCTTTACAGAGAATTCAGGAGGAATTCATTTAGAGAGTGCAGAAAAAATATTCCTTCGGTATTTTCTAGTAGTATGAGTAACATATATGAATTGCATATTTTGAATGTATTAACTACACATTTTGTACAGAATCTTTTTTTAAAATTTAGTTTATTTGTATTAACGTCCCGTTATAAAGCAACATTAGGGTTGTATTGGGACGGACCTAGTAATTTCAAAAAGCGTTCAAATGACGAAGATAGCACCCGAGTTGGCACCCCTTTCTCCACACCACACCAGTTAGAGGACATTTGGCCTGACTGAGATCGCACCCCTTTTCCATACCTCACCACGCCAGGGGAAGGATGTTTGGTCTGGAAGATTTAACGCTCAACAGACCCTCTTAACCGATGATTCTTTGGTTGAATTGGAAATTGAACCTCAAACTCTAAGAATGAGCCTAGATCCTATAATCAGGTTTAGCATGGCTCCCTTTTAACCAAAAAATATATCTTAATGTATAAATTAAAGGTGCCTACTTCACTGTTTCTTTAATTTCCCATATATTGGACTTTTAAAAGCAGATTATCTCATTTTTTGGGGTAATCGAGTTAATCCATACGACTCGAGATTATTTTGAAGATACAATCTGGAATTGCTTTCCTAGCTCAGCCGATAACATTTATTGTTTCATTCTTATATAGGCAATCATACGAATTAATAGCACTCTAAAAGTTAAATGCAGCAGTATGGAGCTATCATTATGAGGCTGAAATTGTGCATTATTTATTGTTTTTGTATCAGGCATATAGCAGATATGTAATATTTTCGAGGACAAGATTTCCACAATTTTTGTTCTGCACACTAACATTATAGTTTTATAGAATACATCAGAAAAATGAGGGCATGACTTAAGTACATAAGGATTTTAAAACTAAATGTATATTAACAAATGATTCATGCGCATTCAAAGTACCAAAGGGTTATTCTATTCCGAATATTCCAAAAGGATCCGAGTAGTTCATGGGATTCACTAGCTATTACTTCTAAGTATTCAACTCGTCCCTCAAAGCTGCATTGATAATATAGTATTTAATATGACTTCAAAAGAAGCTACGAAATAATTATTGTTTTGTCTTAGAAATGGTCAATAAGTCAGACCACCAAGCCTTATCCATAGATGATGGTCTAAATGAATATTCTCTACGTCAGAAATATGGAAAAGTATTTGTTAAAAAATACAAGAAAGATGGGATCATGGATGGTTCAGAAAGTTAATCTGGGTCCAAAAATTATAGTAATACAAGAATAATACTGACAAACATAACTAGTAAAATGAGATGAGAAGATTTTCCATTATGCAAAACAAATCGTATATAATATCTTTTCCAGTAAAAAAATATTGGAACGACGAAACGCGTTCGATAATATAAACCATATCAAGAAACCCATTTATTGTTGTGTAATTTTGAACTATCAGTACGAACCATGTTCATCTTGGAAGTTTGTGATTCATGTATTGAAACCCACAGCATAAAATAATTATGCAAAAGAGTCTATAATTATTATCCATCATAATAAAAATTAAAACGTCAAATTAAAATAAGAAAAAATTGTATTCTAGGTATTAATGCTTTTAAGAAAATGTTAATTTTAAATTTCTTTATAAATGAGTGTTAAGAATAACGTATGATACAATATAATTTTATTTAGGTAATATGAGCAAAGATATTTCTCAATGATATAAAAATATCAATTAACTTATACTAAAATATAGCAACTGATGACTTTCCCTTTTATGACTTTAATTTTTCTCATTATAGCCGGAGGAAATCTGATAAAAAACATGTTTAAGTATCCTTAAAATAAATAAAAACTATTTACTATCAAAGTTATCATAATCATTATTTTCAAAGAGAACAATGTAAATGTTTTAACGAATTCAATTATTTTTATGCTTTCAGTATTATTAATTAAAAAAGTGCTTTTGAAAGAAATTATTTTAAATATACTCTAAATTGTATTTAATACTCACCCAAGGAAGATTCCCAATGAACAGGATCTGAACTGAACAAATGCAATAGTCCCAATTCTGCTGAATGACAACTAACTCACTAAAGTATCTTTTATAATTTAATTTTATATCATAGTGAAACATTCGAGTGCTTACAAAGCTGGTGCTTTTATTATCATTATCAAAGATAGCTATGATAGGTTTTTTCCAAATTCAATTCTTCTTATATATATTTTTTTATTTTTTTAACTCAAAATGAGTTTTTAAAATGCATTCCTTTAAATATGCATTTAACTGCATTTAATACTCATACAAGGCAGAATCATAACGAGCAGGATCTGAACTGAATAACTGCAGTAATTTGTCCTAAATGGCAGCTAACACACTAAAGTATTCTTTATAATTTAATTTTATAGCATAGTGAAACATCAGAGTACTTACAAAGCTAGTGCTTTTATTATCATTATTATGAAAGAAAGCAATGATAAGTTTTCATTAAATTCATTTCTTTTTATATTTTTAACTATCTTTTAATTAAAAAAGGGTTTTAAAAAGCATTCCTTTAAATATACTCTTAATTGCACAAGAGAAGAAAGAATCATTACGCGCAGGATCTGAACTGAATAACTGCAATAATTTCATTTGTCCTGAATGGCAACTAACACATTAAAGCATCCTTCATAATCTTTTTTAAGGCATATCCAAACATTCAAATACTTACAAAGCTAGTACTTAACTAGTACTCTTCGACTAATCTTGACTACGTATACTAGATCAATATATCAGCGCGTACAGTTTCAAAAAGAATTTTTTGAACTCAAGAAACTTCAAAATGTAGAATAAATAAACCACTCAGTATCGATTTTAGAAAATAATTCCACTTTATTGTGTTTGTTTATCAAAATATGTAGAATAAATCAACATTTCAATATTAATATTTCAATAATTCCAATTCATTGTGTTTGTTTACCATAATATGCAAAGGAAAAGAAAATAACAGCTCAGCTTTGTTTGAATTTTCTTGATTATTTAATTAAAAGTAAAATTCCAAAATAACAGAACATCAAATAAATTGTATAACAACATTAAATTTAAATAAATAGTTTATTAATGAAATTCACTTCTAGACGATAAATAAATGTATATATAAAAATCAAAAACAGTATATATAAATATATTTTTCAAGTGATTTGAATAGTATTTACTTTTGAATAACATGATTAATTTATATATCTTCTCTGAAATGAAAATACAGCTAATAAGTTAAAATTTTGGAATTCCTAAAGGAAAACTGAAAGATTGAAATATCATTTTTGTTAAAACATTTAAATACGAAAAAAATAAAAAAATTATTATACCTGGTCTTATTTAATAAACTATATAAATGATTCTAAAAAAAAATTCCCAAAATGTATGACGAAACATACATTAATATGCATTAGACAACTTCAAATTTAAAGGCTGTTTTTTTAGGTTTAAAATATATTTATGCTAAATAGTTATCTACGTTGAAATGAGTGGAAAATAAGTGTATACATTTATGAAAAATGTATTTCATTCAGTTGCGATATGACTCAGAACACTTTGAAAATAAATTCATATACATTCATATACATTTCCTTACATTTTAACCATTTTATTTCATTCATATACATTTTGAATTATGAATGAAACATTTCCTTCCTTATAAAATGGTCGTGATATTACAATTAGAATAATTTTAATAATCGTGCTACTAGTCGTTATTAAATCTCCTGTGTCTAATTTAAACTAGAATAGTTTATTCTGAAGCACCAGCATAATAACAATACTAATATATCTTGTATAATTGTAGGATAAATTTGAATTCAAGTCATTAAGACTATCATAGTACAAAATGTATCTTTTGATTAAGTATCCTTATTTCGTTACTGGATGTTATTTTAAAGCAAATATTTGTTTCGTTTCCAATAATGCTTACAAATAAATACTAAAAACTTGGATAAGAAGCATTGACCAAACACAAGACAATAAACTAAGAAGTCCAGACTTCTTTTTGAGTATTGTTAAAATATTGTGTCTATCTGAAATGGTGTACTTTTTGTATATAAAATTTAAAAACTTTGAAAAGTTGAATTTCATATAGAAATTTCGAAACTATAAGAGTTTTTCAACTTTATTCCATTTTCTATTAAGTAAACATGCATGGTTTCAATACACTAACATAAACTATGATGATTATAAACAGTTAAACATAAAATATCTCGGCCTCTTCCACGACCACTCTCGACTAATACTACGTATAATTAATCCAATATATGTTACATATCGTGATTTTTTTGAGATTATAATGCCATATCTAGAAGTCAGATGAAAAACAAAAAAAAAAAAAAAAACGAAAAATATTGATCCATCCGCAATCAATCGTTGTGATTCAAAGACGAAAAGAAAATTCTAATTATAGAGACGTTTAAGGTCTTTAACCTCAAATTTATGATTTTAGTTTGTCATTTGTCAGGTTTCAAGAATTTTGGAATAAAAGAAAATCAAATATGATGTTAGTTTGACAGTGGAAAAATATTTTCTTAAAATGAATTGCTCTGAATGCAATCTCTGTCAAATAAAGGAGCTCAGAGTCTGGTTTATAAATTTAAAGTTATAAATATTAAAAATTGACCTGTCAGATGAAGGAAAAATGGATGAAAAAGAATTATTGGCATATCTATGAAAAAGGGTGATTCAAAATTATTTGTTAGAAACTGGAAACAAAAAAAGGCAAAGATTTTATCCCTTTTCATTTGAAATATCCCAACTGTTGCCCAAATTTTCTTTTAAAAAATCCAATACCGAATAGGTTATTTTCCTATTTTGTGTTATCTGGACTAATATCAAAACTATCCAAAATAAAAAAAGAACTTTTGAGACAAATCACAATTCGAACTTTAATCATGAATGCACAAATATATATATTTTAAATTTTTTGTAATTATTTTACCATTTATAAAAAGTGAAAATCAGGAGGGAAATGGACGTTACATGAAATATGTTAATCATAGTTAAAGTAAAAATGTAAATTTGCTAAATTAATTCATGAATCAGTATAAAAAACAATAATATCCACCTAATGGTAATGATTTTTACATCATTTTGATATTGAAAAAAACTAATATCAACAGTGGATAACATCGATGTCTTTCCTACATTTTGAATTAAAAAAATTAATCGATATATTAGGACTCTCATGATCTATGAAGAAGTTCTAAATTGGAATAAGCCAGTTAAATACAATTTGGCACAAACTATATGTAAATTGTTAAAATTGGGACAACTTAGATCAAAATCGGCTAAATTTTGAGCCACTACTTGTGTGTACCCTATAGTGTACATATAATATAATTTAAAGACATCAATGTTTTTGTGGATGAAAATTTGTACAAACTTTTATCATTAAAATTATAAAATTATTTAAATTTGAATCCAAGAAATAAATAGGAAAATATCCAAAATGGATATTCAAGTCTATTTTTTTAATTTTTTTGCATTTTTATACAAAATATTGCATATTACGTAAATTTAAAGAGAAAATTATGAGTAGTATATGCCAGGAAATTTGGATGGGCTGGAATATTTAAGTTAATGAAATGAAACTAAATTTTTAAGATTTGAATTTGTGGAATAATTTAACTAATTCATTTTTCTATTAACTACATTTTAGATTAAAATACGTTTTGACGAGAAAGTCGGGAATAAAATCTTAGTTTTTGAATTAAAGTTTCAATGCTAAAATCCAGCCTAATCATGATTGCCGATCTGGTGCTCATGGAATATTATGTCATGAGTGTAACTTATTACCATAAAGTTGAAATTATATGCAAAAAGACGAAATTATAAGTTCTTTTAAGTGGTGATACTCTTGACTAGCATTATCAAAACTGAATTGACTTATCACGACTTTGATCTGAATTTCATGTTGCAGTCAAACACATTTCTTCAGGTCTATTGGTGTTTCTCCACTAAAAGCTGTAATCGGCCAATATACCTTGAAAGCTCTTAAGGAAAATAACTTAATCTCATAAAAAGGTAATATATTTAAATTTTATCTCAGGACTTATATAGAATATTATTTGAACCTCTGTAAGTTAGAACTCTTCCATTCCTAAAATTAAACAGATATAACATAAATATTTAACTTAAAAACATGTGTTTGGCAAAGTGGGATAAAAACCACTATGAGAATACAATACCAAAAATTAGGTATTATTAGTCTACAGAATTTGGCTTATTTGGTTTCAAAACAACGAAGCTACGAATAAAAGAAGGTGGAAATCAATAAAATAAATAATCAAAGAAAAAAGGTGGGAATCAATAAAATAAAAAATAAATGAAAAAAGGTGGAAAATCAATTAAATAAATAATCAATGAAAAAAGTGGAAAAATCAATAAAATAAATGATCAATGGAAAGATGTAGCATCAATAAAATAAACAATCAATAAAAATGTAGGAAAACAATACAATAAACAATCAATAAACAAGGTGGAAAATCAATAAAATAAATAATTAATAAAAATGTGTAACATCAATAAAATAAACAATCAATAAAAATATAGAAAAAAGTTACAATAAATAATCAATAAAAAAGATGGAAAATCAGTAAAATAAATAATCAAGAAAAAAGCTGTAATATCAATAAAATAAACTATCAATGAAAAAGGTAGTTTATAAAAACGCGTCATTTTCTATGAATATATACACAGAAGTGACAAAAGTCATGGGATAGCAATATGCAAATATACAGATGGCAGTAGTATCGCGGCGAAAAAGTATAATGCGCAGTTCGTTTTCCAGAGCTTTCATTTGTGTTCAAGTTATCCATGTGAACAGGTTTTTCGTGATTTATGGCGGCACAACAAGAATTAACAGATTTTGAACATGGAATGTTAGTTGGAGCTAGACGCATGGGTCGTTGCGGATATCGTTAGTGAATTCAACATTCCTAGATCCACAGTATCAAGAGTGTGCCGAGAATATGAAATTTCAGGCATCACATCCCATCATGGACAGCGCAGTGGACGACCACCTGCACTTAACGACTGAGACCACCGACGTCTGTGTAGAATGGTCAATATTAAAAGACACGCAACACTTCGTCAAATAACTGCAGGAATCAATGTGGGACGTACGAGGGACGTGTACGATAGGACTGTGCGGCGAAATTTGTCTTCCTTGGGCTATGACAGCAGAAGACCGACTCGAGTGCCGTTACTGACAGCACGCCATCACCTGCAGCAATTCTCTTGGGCTCGTGAGGATATCGACTGGTCCCTAGACCAGTGGAAAACCGTGGCACGGTCAGATGAGTCACAATTTCAATTGTTACGAGCTGATGGTAGAGTTCGAGTGTGGCGCAGAATCCACGAAGCCATGGACCCAAACTGTCAGCAAGGCACTGTTCAAGCTGGTGGTGGCTGCATAATGGTGTGGGCTGTTTTTACATGGCATGGACTCGGTCCTCTGGTGCAACTGAACCGATGATTGACTGGAAATGGTTATATATATATATATATATATATATATATATATATATATATATATATATAATAATAATTTTAAAGTCAAATTCAAGATCAAAAATGAAAGAAATACAATAACTCCGGCCTATAGACTTTTTCAAGGGTCACCCTCAGACAGGGATTCAAACCAGGGGTTTTTTTCTATGATGAATCTGACAATTTTGCCAAAAAATGATCCCTCGTGACCCGAAAGTTCCCAAATTTGAGACCTTAGAGATAAATTAATAACACAGAAATATAATAACAAATTTGAATGCAAATGGATTACGTATATTGTTTAGATCAAATAAAAGATCGTAAAACAGAATTTACCAGTATTATAACCATACTAGCAAATAGGTAAAGCAAATAATAGAACAAAATTGAATTTAAATAGATTATACAAAAGGTCATGAAACAGAATATACCAATATTATAAGCACTCAAGCTAACAGAGTTATATTCAAATTCTGACACAGAAACAAAACATAGTAATTGGAAAAAGAAATCCAAACACATACCAAAAAAAGAACTCCAGAAGTTTGAAGCTCACCACCTGACAATAATTTATACATCTTCACATTAAGCTTAATTTCCTCGCGTTTGAATCCCTTGGTCAGTATATATAGTCATATACTGACCAAGTATATGACTGGTCTAAGTATATACTGGTATATTCTGTTTGACGATCTTTTGTATAATCTATTTGGATTCAATTTTGTAACCATATCGCTGTTCTAGAAACTTTCGTTTGCAATACGTTAATTTAGATAGCATTCAGCTTAAAGGAAAATTTTCTAGAGGATATTGCTGCTCTGGATACATGGATTTATTTAAAATTTTTAAACTCAAAATTTCTCAAAATTATTATCATATCACTTTATCTACCAAAGCTTGCAAATGATAAGATATAGGACATGGTTAATACAATGTTTTTTATGATCCATATGGTAATTATTACCCTCTTTCTTCAACAGACTATGCTATAATCATTCAGTGTATATATTTTATTCCAAAAAATTTTTATGTCATCGTTTTATACTATTTTAGAGTTTAATGTTTTAGCTATTTATTTCCCTCTTTGGCGTATATAGTTCACCGAAAGATTAAAAATCCTGCAAATCAGTATATGTTTTTAAAACTTTGCTTTAAAAATTTACTTGACTTTTTTTTCAGTACTGTTCATTTTTATCAGTACTGTACTTCAGTTATTAATTAAACTTTAATTTTATCGGAACTTTACATTTCAATATTTTGTGGTAATGAAAAATGTTAATTTTATAAAGCTCTTTTATCTGCATTTAAACATAATAACAGCGCTCAAAACTTCATTTGCAGAGTGACTAAACTTAAGATAAATGCGCATTCTCCCTTTCTTAGCTATCCTGCATACTGATTATAGTTACTTGGATGATAAACTGCTCTCTTTCCAAAATATTCACTTCATTATCAACAAATTGATGAAAATAGCTTCAATCATGGTGTAAAAATGAAAATAAATGAAGCCTAAACTAAAAATAGCCACCACTTTGAATCAACACTTGAAAGACGATATAAAGTTACAAACTGCATACATCAAACTCTGAAAAGATAATGTGATTAATATTCCATGCACGTCATCCTCTACAATAATTTTCAAAGTAACCTCTATTCATCATTTTGTTTTCAATTTTAATGAAACTGTTTTCATTAAACACGTTTCGAAATATGAACTAATTTAACGTCCAATTTGAATAAATTTTCTTTAGTTTATAATATAGAAAAGCTTTTATTTAATTTAGAGATTATTGGGGTTTTAGCATCTTAATTCATATGAAAATACGTTTAGATTTAATGGTTATGTTTAGTAACACTAAAGTTATTTAAATTTATTCGTAATTAAACATCATTTATTTGAAGTTTCAGCATTTCTCATTAATTTTGGGGAATATTTGACACTTCTTAATCAAAATATGAAACCGAGTGTTACATTTCTTTTTTGTTGTTTATTAAAGGACATTTTGCATCCATTTAGATTAAGATACTTTAGTAAAAATGTATATCTTTTTCTTTCAACAATGTAAAATTGGTAAATAACTCATTTATTTGCCATGAAATTCTTTTATTTATAGTTTAGATGTTTCAAAACAAAGTATAAATTAGTTTAAAACGCACTTTTTTTTTCTTCAAAAATATCAATGATGCATCTTTTTGCTCATTTATCGCAATAATGTAAATATATGAAAAGCATTAGATCACACTCATATTTTGTGATTTGAAACTAGTAAAATTTTACTATTGATGTCAATTAAATTTTTATATTCAGATTTTTAAAAAGTAACAATCATGTAAATAACAAATCCTACTCTCCCCCCACTTTCTTCGGATTACTGCCGTCCTTGCATAGGAGTAGCCTGTATTCCACGTAATCTGAGCGTCCCGGGTTCGATTCTAGGGTTCGGCATGGGTGTTTTATCTGTGAGGTGCATGAATATCCTGTGAAAAGGGGTTGTATGATCGAATATAATGGTTGAAGTAGCTAAATCGCACTCTCGGCTCTAGTTGGTGCTATTGAAAAAAACAGGAGACGCTCAAGCGGTTTAAAATCGCAGGTGGCAGTCAGCGCGCTTGCCCATGGCAAGTACCAGTAGTAACAACAACAACAGCTTTCTCCAGACTGATTGTAATTAATAACTTTTATATTTATAAGAGACCTTGAATGATTAACAAAATTATTGCTAGTATATACCATTGAATGTTATATTAATTGTTTGTAATCATTACTAAGTTTTAAAATATCATCGTTAAAATAAAATAAAATTAATTTTATGTGCATTGTATTTTTGAAAACACATTTACCATTTTACTGTAATATTATTCACCATTTTAGTGTAAATTTTATTTATAAAAATGCAATTTAATAGAATTTTTGTGTTTTAATGAAATTTTATTTTATTCTTTAAATCAAATTATCAAATTTTATGTCCTGAAATTTTTTACGTAATTTGGATTTTTAACTGCATTTTAAATTTAAAAAATACAGACACACAAAATATTATTAGGTAAAATAAAAGAATTTTTCCTGGAGACAAACTGGAAAAGATATAAATGTACAATAAATATAAAAAGAAAAAAAAAACTAAAATTTACTTTGGTTTCTGAAATGAAAATCTGTTTACTCAATTTTTCATAAAAATTGCAGTTTAAAAACTAACAATTTCATATTAAAGCAGATTCACAGAAACTTAATATAAAAAAAAGAAAAGTAATGAATTTTATTAAAATCAATAAATTAAACTCTTGAATAGTTTTCTATTATATAACTTCTTTTTCATAGAATTTTCTGTGTATTTCCAGAAATACATTTTGCACGTTCCTATCAAAATACAACAGATTATGCTGAAATATAATGATAATAGTTATCAGGCCAATCCATCAGTGAAAGCCATTTTATACTGCATATTATATCCAAGGCAGGGTACATTATATGTAATCGCATATTATATATAATCATATTAATTGTGTTTACATCCCGAGTCATTGAGTATGCACAACTAATTATTCATCACAGGATTACTATTCTAAAATGCATTAAGGAAGCCTAGAGAATAAGTCTGCTGGATTAATTAGTAAACTAATTTTCATGCTTTGAGACGGGATGATACATAGACAGATACAAGGGATTCAAAAGCATAATTCAAAATAAAGTTCAGTGTACACGTTAGTTCTAGTGAGATTTAATCTGTCTGCATGAGATATGTTTACATAATTGCACAGCTAAGGTTGGTTTATGGTCATTAACTCAGACGGCACAGTCAATATTTAATAATGGCACAACTTGCCAAGATTAATTAAACTTTTATGGTGATTTTTCCAGGTTAAAATAAGAATTGAACATAAAATTCGATATTTTGATGTACTGTATAAATAACTCAACATTATTTTAAATGCCAATGTCAAGTTATTGAAATTATTTTAAATGTTCTTTTCAAAATGCTGTATGTTCTTGATAAAACAATACTCTTTTAATGATGTCTGTGGATGACATTTTCTTTCAGATAGTTATGAAACCTTGTGCGAACATAATGAAGGAGTAGAAATGTATTTGAACAAATAAAAAAAAATCAAAATTTCATCAATAAAAAATGTTTTGGCATACATTTAAGAAAATGTGAAATTTTTATTATAATAAAACATGTTTAATACAATTTCTATTATTAATTCTCACTCAACTTATATAAAACTTGTTCAAAATTTTAATCGTTAATAAAATTTGCGTTATCCATCCATTCAAGTTCAAATACATTTTTTTAAACATGTAGTGGACATCACTCAATATTAATACAATTAAATTACAAATAATAATAAGTTAATGAAATGTAATGAATTTTTAATACTTTAAATAGTGTTTTAGCAGTTTGAAAGAAAATTGAAATGAGCAGGCAGTACCTCAATCGGTAAAATACGAGGATTTTTCCCTTGAAGGTAAAGAATGCGAGTTCAATTTTTGCGAAAATCAATGATTTTTTAATAAAATTATTTATATTAATTGTAATTGTTAAATAAAAAGTAATTAAAATAAACTATTTTGTTGATCTAAGTAGGAATCGACTAAATATTTTTAAGGTACTTGTTTTAAAATTATGAGATAGCACATTCCACTATCTCACATTCAGATAGATTTCTCGCATTATCACGTTTATAAGATGTTTCAAAAGCCTCCATATCTAAGAGTTAAATGGACCGAGGGCAGAGATAAGGTAAATCACAGATCGTATGAGTGGCGACTTATGAAAAGGTCTTTAGTGAAATGATTTATGAGGACATCCTTAGTATAAAACCTAATGTGTGGTGATGCTCCATTCTGCATAAAAATTGGGCATTAAGAAGGAATCATGAGCTTGCAGATCAGAATAATATTACTCTGTAACATTCATGAATACCTACTCGATCTCTTCTTTATCGAATGTCTATGAGTCTCAAATACATGATGTAGTAAACGCGAAATACCTTGATTCTTTTAGTAAATAGGATGGAATAAACGGCAATATTTTTGGGTCCAGAATGTGGTTGTTATGTCGGTGGTTATGACCTCCTGGGCAGTTAGAAGAGGTATATTCAGTTCTGCTATATAAGGAGCAATGATAAAAATTCGTAAGTTCAAAGCCCTATCTTCTTCCATTTAAAGCAAAACTTTCTATTGTTTCTGCAGAAATGAACCAGTATCTTCATATGTAGTTATCATTAACTAACGATTTTTCGTATAGCCTTACAAATTTGTTATCTCCATTATTGCTGAATTATCATTATGTTAAATAATTTAACTTACAAACCTCAATATGCTAAATGTAATGACATTCTACCCAGAAATAGTGAGCATATTGAAAACAAAATTTCCACGAATCGTTTTTATAATTTTGGTACCCCCGTTATTGCGGAATTATCATTATGTTATACAATTTAACTCACAAACCTCAATATGCTAACTGTAACGACATTCTACTCAGAAATAGTGAGCATATTGAAAACAAAATTTCCACGAAACGTTAGGTTTGGTTTATTTCGTTTACTGTACGTAAAAATAGGCTTATTACTTAGAAATTTAGTTATTGGAGAAATTTTCCCTAGAGTGCAATTATTTGCAAGACACGAGATTATAGATTTAGCCCGTCACATATTCTATGAATATTTTTAACTGGGCATTTAAATAACCGTGAGCTCCAAGTATCCCATGAGGCTTACAGAAGTAAGTATACAACATATTGCAAACAGAAACCACAGACAGAATAAAAGGAGAACAATAATACTCCAACCGGGAACTCTGGACACCCAGCTCATGGGGAAGACGTTACTCCCCCCCCCTGTGCCGGGACGTCGGCTTTCTTTGCATTCAAAGTCAAATTTCGTGAGGGTCCGCATTAAAACTTATTTTGCCACATGAATATTCTTCTTTTCATGTTAACTATCTCAATAATTATTGACAGTTTGTTGCAAGTTTCTGCTGAATGTGAGGGGAAAAAATGTTGGATAGTAAATGTTGCAAAAAGTGGAATCAGGAGGGCTTATAACAGTTTTAATTAATGTGTACCTTTCAAATTTGAGAAATGAATAAATATAAATGAATTAATGAGTAAATATTTTGTTATAAGGTAAAAGTGAGCTTTGGATAACATTCTAGTGAATTCTAAACAAAAAATAGATACAAATATAAATTTATTCAAAAATATCCTCTAGATTTAAAACTAATTATTATTAAACTAATTATTATTTTAACTAATTATTTATTCGCCCAAATTAATTTCCATCCCTTCATGAAATATTATACGTTTCTGAACTATAGTTTCATTTGTAGACAACTTTAAAATAGAATCATTTACAATCAAAAACACTCTTCATTTTTTCTGTCCAATGAAACGTAAAACATTTTCCATATTCCTGTGTTATCGATCTGATACATTCAATATCGATCTGATACATCAATATATCGATCAGATACATTAATAATGGTATTTTATAAGCATCATAAGCCATTTCCTATTATCCTATTGTTTTTTATTTATAAAATGTGATATCAACTATAGAAAAATATAACCAAAATTTGACTCAGCTCATCGATTCTCAGTCAAATATCGTGGTAATTTTTCTGTCTGGGGTATTGGTTAATTTTCTCCACAATTTTCAAAATTTGGTTTTCAGTCATCAACTTGAAACTATTTGCTGGTGATTTTCCTGAAATCTGTCCACTATTTAATGATATTTACATTGCAAAATAATTCAAGAATTAAAGAAAAAGTGTGCAATAGGTAGAATTTGGATTAGAAATACTTATTTCTTCATCAATATTTTTTTCTTTAAGAACTTAAATTATTCCAGCTTTTTGTGAAAGTTTTTCTGGCAAGCTCAATGTTTCTGCAGGCATTACTATTTTTTTCATTATTAGTCTCGATCAACTAACATTATCGCCATTAACAGTTCGTTTTTAAACTTATTCAGTGCCTGATGAAATTAATTACTCTAAAGATCCTTCAGTCGTCAAGACCATTTTAGTATTGTTGTTGAAAATATGATTATATCTATATATATATCTATATCTATATATCTATATCTATCTATCTATCTATCTATCTATCTAT
>JAOUZG010019159.1:586267-624290 GCA_026289955.1 Argiope argentata
TATATATATATATATATATATATATATACTGAATAGAAGAACAACTTATTTCTTGTTATTTCTTGGTTAGGAAGGGGGTCATAAAGACTTTTGAGCTCTTAAAATGCAGAGAAATCATATGATAAACTTCTAAAAGAGACTTAAACATTTTATCATTTTTTACCAGAATAAATCATATTTTTACAAACCTTCATACCTGATTTGGTTTTTATCTGGTAATATTGAAAAAGTTGTTTTTTAAAAAAATTGTTTTTATGTAATAATTAGAAAATATGTTTATTTTATTTGAATTCATTTAACAAAATAATCTTCAATCACAGCTATCTACTTGAAAAAATTAGATCTCAATGTTTTTTAAGTATGACTGAGTAGTTAACTAACTTTATAATTTGTTCCAACCAACAAAAAAGCTGAAAGCTAAACTCAGGTATAAATATTTTCCTTTTTCTATGAAGGGACTTATTTTTTAATCCATAACTAATTTTCATCCAAAACTTTCAAAAATAGCTATAATGCATATCGATTTTAATCAGAAAGAAGATTCGGATGACAAAACTTAACTTTTGCTCAGCGGTTTTTTTAATGTGTTCCAGAATTCAGCCTATTGATGGGATTTCAGAGAATTTATGTAAGCATTTCCAAACTCGTATTTGTCATAGCCTAGAGACTTAGAATCCTTCTTGCATTTTGAAAAAAAAACCCAGCCAAATAAAATAATTCATTTATGATGGCAACGATGAAATATAGCATCGGAAATACTGAGCTCATTAAGAAATTTAATCCTTCAAGGTAACTAAAATGATTTAATTTGATTATCTGAATTGCTGTTTATGTGAAAGAAATATATTTATTCATTTGAAGATATTCAATTTAAGGGAAAGTTGAATGCTTAGATATTATTTATTTATTCGTTAGGAGAATTAATCTTCATTTTCTTCCAATTGAAAGTAATTTATCCATTAATCGTTTTTCAATTAAATAAGCGTTATAGAATTATTACTGCTTTAGTTCTCTAGAGGAATGCAATAGAAGAAGAATGGATCAAGATTTTTAAAAAGTTCTCTAATTTTTTTTTCAAGATATGGTTCTCATTTCTTTTTTTTAATCTGACTTTTTTTCAATCTAATTAATTTCATTAAAAATATTGACTAATTACTAACATATAAAAAATCTATATTTCTTTTTTAAACTTAATAATCGAAATAAAATTCTTTACAATATAGCTTTTTTTAAAAAAAAAAAAAGGAAAATAAATTTCGTATTTTTTTCAGAGGTCTCTTTCAATTTAAACCATTTCTTCTTTCCAGCGTGCATTTTTAATTAAGTAAGAATAAATTTGTTACTCGAAATCCATGAGGAAAATTATTTAATTTCCATAAGCTATTTAAAAGTTAAATTTTTGAGCATAAAATTACTTTTAACACTTAAAAGATTTCAGATATTAAATTTTATTAATACTGCAAAATAACGAAAAAATAAGCCGCTATATGAATATCTGTTATTTTTCTACTTTTATAGTAATTATCAAAACAAAAATGTTTTAAGATTGGATTTCATGGGATGTCATATTTTCTAATAAATATGCTTCACCTTTTTCCTGTTTTCATTCATTATTAACAACGATTTGAATGATTCTTAGAATTATTTATTTTTTTTTATTATTATTTACTTATTTATTTATCATTTATTACTTACTTTCTTATTTAATTATTATTTATTACTTATTTATTAATCATGATTTACTTACTTACTTATTTATTTTTATTTGAAGTAATAATAATATTTATTTGCTATTTACTATCGAGTTATTTTCATATTTTTTGACTTAAAATCGAGGAATATATTAAATACATCCATTTAGGAGGACTATATTAACTTAGACTTAAACTTAGAGAAGCATTTAGCTAAGTAGAGACTAATTTTCGGAATCTATTTAAAAGTTAAGTGAGTTTTTATTATATTAGAAATATGCTTAAATGTATATACAATATAGTATTACAGGGTATGACGTAATATAATAAAATGATTTATAAGAAGATACTTAAGTGAGCAAACAGTTACGATTTTACTTCTAGGTGCATTGTTTGGTTTGCTTTTTGCATTAATTAAATATTGAATTTTGTAGTGCACAAATTTCTGTACACCTTTATGCATTAAATTGTTAACTTTGCAAATTCGCTTCAAATTTTTTAAAATCTATTCAGAGGGAATCAGTTTACCGGACTATTTGAGTACAAATGAACACAATAAACACAAAACGCTAGGATCCAAATAAATAAAATTTTGATACATATAGACTTTAATAATTAAATTACAGAAAATAGTTGAATTTTGAGTAAAATCCCTCAAAGAGAAGACCATCTGACCGCATCTACTTTCGCATGCATGTCAACACAATAATTCATAATAAAAATGCTTTAATCAAAGAAATTCGACAAACAATGTTGTGACTACAATTTTGATTTCGTGTTATATTTTGCTTTGGCTAAAAGGCGTTTAAAATACATATGTTTCTGCGTTTTTTGATTACTATATAGAATTGTTTGCAAGTTATTAGATTATTTTATTTGTAATTTGTCGGTTTTGTAAAAATGCACTTTCTCTCCCTCACATGCGTAGATATATGATAAAAGGGAATGTGCTCAGTTGCTAAAGGATTTCAGAAATGAAATTATATATTCGTAAAATAATAAATTATTGTCTTTATCTGGCGTTAGCAGATAAGAAAATTGATTTCACTTAAGAATATTGGCTGCAATGAAAATTTTTATGTTCTGTTAGATTTATTTGAGATGTTCCTAGAGAGATGTATCTGCTTCTCAAAAAAGTTATACGAGAGAGAAAGAGTCAAAAAGTGAAGGGACATTTAAGAAAAAGGGCATTTATTCTATTGGCAGAAAATTAAAATAAACATTATTTTTCTACACAATTAGTCTTGAATTCAACGCACTTTTCTCAACGTTTCACAAGTTTTTCAAATATTTATCTGTAACTTCTTTTCCACAATTCATTGTTAACTTTAATTACTTCATTAACTTTATCATTTGTTGAAAATTTTCCTCCCTTTCGCGCTTTTTTTAGTGGTCTAAACGTATAAAAATCTCTTGGAACCAGCTTTTAACTGTATATAGTGTGTTCTGGTACGATTCCAAACTCCTTTATTGTTTGGTCATTCCTAGGCATAATTTGATATAATTTGTTGCAGGATGACACCTTTTAATAATTTTATATAACATTAGGACGACTTTCATTCGTCTGTTTTCTATCACCATACCCATAACTGTTATTTTGAATTCTCCTATTTGATAATCCATGATAATTTTCCCAATGTTTCGCCCTCACATAAAGAAGTTCTACTCTCTTTGAAGTGCTCTATCCATTCATAGATCTTATCGCTATAAATTGAAATGACAGCTCCTGCATTTGATGGACCATTCCCACGAGTTTAACATCTTCCACAAAGGAATATCTACAATGGGGCTGCCTTGCTTAATGGCCTGCTACACTCCAACCATTAATGTAGGACTAACGTAGGAACAACGACTGCGTAGAATTGTAGTCGAGTACACTAATCCAGCGCTGGATACTAGCTTTGTTACCAAACTTTGGAATGAGAAAATGCAAAGTGCCTTTAGCTTTCGACTTTCCCACTTACATAGTTTAAGCTGTTAGAATGCGAAGATGTGAATTTTTGTGATAGAATGAATTATTATTAGGTTTTAGTTTTTGATCAATAAATAATCTACGAATGACTTATGTTGTGGTGATTTAATATATAAAATTAAATTTATAATTTATAGAAGATGAGTTCTTGTTGTAGAGGGAAATACGTTGTCAATTCTCAACTGTGAAATTTCATTCTTTAAATTTTGATTTAACTGATGTTGCTCCATATATTTAGCCTTTTCAAGTAAATCAACAAATTCATGATCTTAATACTTCAGGAAATAATAATTCCTTTCTAATTAAAATATATTTAGTTTCAGCTGTAAAATAAAATCTTTTAATTAATGGGTATTTATAACGCATACTTATTTATATATATCCACATTATTCGACAGCTAAAATCTGCAGTTTTACGCAACCAGTGATTTTGATTAATTCTCTTTTACATAATTTTTATGTAGATCTATCAGAAAGCACATGGCATTATTTCGTAAAGAGTTGTGGTTAAAGAATTTTTGACAAAAATTTATGGCAGCACTTCAAATAAAAATAGCTCCCAAATCTAAAAGGCGTACATGAATGCGTTGTTTCTTTAGGTTAAGGTGGTAGCGGATAGCACAAGGCCCGAACACGCAATTTGAGTAACATGACCATCAAGCAAAAGGAACACTTCCGCTCAATGGTTGTAATCTGCATTATAAAGCTTTCACCACATACTCTCCCACCATTGAGTCAGGGGTTAGACGACGCGCGAGAATGTGTGCGTGAGTTTTGGTGGCTATGTTGTTTGTCGTATTTAATGCACTGCGTGGCATTTTCTGCCGATAGAGGGCACCATAACAACTGAACGAAGATCTCTGATCCAAGGTCGCTGAATCACCGTTGAGGCAGGTGCGGATAGCGCCAGGCCCAAACTCGCAATCTGAAGATTAGTAGCCGAGTAACATGACCATTGAACAACAGTGACACTTTAGCCTGAGTGTTGTTATCTGACTTAATAGGTTTTCTCCACAAGGTAGAAAGATGTACTGCATTGAAATTTATCAGCATTTGCATTGTCTATGGTTTAGATGTTATTTCAATTCAAACTATGGCGAGGTGGTGCTACAACTTTGTGAATTGACTAACAGATACTGAGATCATTGATACCAAAGGAAGACCATCAACTGCAACAAATTTTGAAATCTCTGCTAGCGTTTATGAATGCGTTCTTTCAAATGGTCGTACAGCAGTAGACGAAACTGCAAATGAATTGGTTATTTCTCAAAGAATTGAACCTAAATCTATTGCCTATCATCTTAAATTTCATTAAGTTTATGACAGATGGGTACATCATCTTATGACAGAGGAATATAAATAGAAAAGTTTTACAAGTGCGTTTAAATTCTGCAAAGCTACCAAAAGTAAAGAAATGAGCTTTTGGACAAAACTGTAAAGGAGATGAGACTTTGGAGCTTTATTATTCCTCAGTTGTAACGAAACTCAATTCCTTCTAGTGGGAATATTTCTTTTTTCCCCCAACTCGAAAAAAGTTTTGAACTACTCCATCTACGAGAAAATTAATGATGCTTTTGTTTCGGTAGAAAAGGTTTGGAACATATAGAGTTCATGAAGAAGGGTTACACAATCAATGCATCGTCTGACTTTGAAACACTAAATGGTTGCGAAAGTCCCTTAAAAAATGATAGGCAGGTAAACTCTTGAAAGGATTGTGATCCTGCATGACAATACAAGAAAACCAAATTGCAGACTTCTGAAAAAGTTTAAAAAGTAAGTGATGATCACCTTCATTATAGTCCAAAATTTCCCTTTATTATTTCGATGCTTTCATGAAAAAAGAAATTTCCAAGTGACAATGCCACTTGGTTGATGAGATGTAATCTGCAATCCAATATTAGTTATCGAGCTTTTAATGTGGTTTATTTTCAGGAGGCATCGAAAAACTTGTACTATGTCTTGAAAAATGCTTAAATAACAGAATTAATTGAGATGAAAAGAAGATTTTGAATTTGGCTTTAAAATACAAATAAAGTTATTGTAAAACTTTTATCCCATTTTTTTTAGCAATGCAACTAACATTTTGACGGAACCTTTTATTATAATTCTTTATATTTTATATCACATTTGATTTGTTCAATTGATGCAATGGTATTCTATCGGTTACACCGATTTTTGCTATTGAAGCCATTGATAATGCATTAGATTAACGTACTCAATTGGACATAGTTTCACATTCATTATACTGATCTCACATAATGATAAATTTAATTATAACGTCAATTTTCCAAGAATAAAGTTGTTTTTTTACTAGTGAAAGCATTTCAGTAGAAGTATTACGAACGTTTTATTTGATGAAGAATATTTTTAACCTCGAGTTACTACAATGTATTTTAATAAAGTGTAAAATAACGGGAAAGGTTAAAGAGTAGTTAAAAGTTTCTTTATTATTGCCTATTATTTAATTATATTAGCAAAATTACGAAATAATTACATTATTTTCCTTTCTGAATTAAACATCCATTCTTGTATCTTTTATTATGTGCTGAAACTATTTTGTGTTGTTCTTAATTTAGTGCTTAAATTCTTCATATTATGAAATTTACGTATTCGAGTTATAGAAAAAAATAAAGTTTTTATATGAATCCTTGTTTTATTTAATAATTATTTTTATTATATCTTTTAAACATATTTTTAATAGGATTTCTTCATTCAATATCTTCTTATATTTACTATATATAAACGTGCATAAATATAATTTCATACTAATCAATTTTATAAGAAAAGTTTTAAAAGATATTTTGTTAACATTTTTAAAATGACAGAAAACAATCAGAAATCCCATTCCATGACGTATGAATAACAAATTATTTCTTAATATGTCATCAATCATTTATGAAAAAAGTATACTAATTAAGCAAAAAAGGCAAAAAAATCTTTATATACATAATATAATATTGTAGAAAGTCATAACTTTATTAAGAAAACTTTGTTTTAAAAATGTTACAATTTATCTCTATAAACAGTGGATAGTACATAAAGACTGTTATGTATGAATATTTATTTTTCCAAAAGACACTATAACTGAAAACAAAAATTTTAACTTTTCTATGCTTTTACATTTTTTGAGATAAAATCCATTCTAAAATTAACAAAATTTATCTAACGAAAAATAGATTTTTTCAAACTTTTCCTAATGCATTTATTAATGAGTATATTTTATCTTTACTTGTAACTTACCATTTTTGTAGACCAGCTAGTTCACCAGGATTAGTGATTGCTATTATTATTAAAAATAGCATTTGGTAACAAAGAATTAGAAAAATCTCATTATAAAAATGTATGCATAATTTCATTTGCTATATAGCTAACTTTTTTATACCTGAACCGTTAAAATAAATGGAAAACAAATTAATTCATTCACGTGCCTTTTTAATACGAAAATTAACCATTAGTGGCAAGAGCTTTACTATCTTTTTATGTTACTTAGAGTTAGGTCTTTTCCTCCCTTAATTTTTCTTTTTAAGTTTGGAATTTTTTTTTCAGTTATTCATCACAAAATCTGCATGTGATGTTCTTCTGAATTCTTTGAATGTGATATGCTGATTTCATATTAATTTATTTTAATCTTGATGAAATGAATAATGATAGGATATCATTATAATATCATCTCGACAGTGACCGTAATTAGTAAGAAATATTTCTTTTTTGTATTATATTTCTTATTATTTGGTTCTATGAAAAGAAAAATCATTTATATAAAACTTCGTACTGTAAGAGAAAATCAGTCAAGATTTTTAGCAACAATAACATTTTTATTCACCAAAAACTCTTCATTTACAATAATTTTATATTGTTAAAATATAAATATAAGTTATTTAAAGTCAAAATATGAGTTTATGTTAAAAATTAAAAAAAATTACTTTAAACAGCTCATTTATAAAGATTAATAATATTTTTCAATAATATAATTTTCGTTTAAAGTTTCTTCTATAAAAGTATTTAATTATATAATTAAATCTATTTAAACCTTTAAATTTCTAATAAAAGAAAGCTTAGTATTTAATTGTATTTGATTTTTTTAAATTATATTTAATTTTATTTAATTGCATTTTGTTTTATTTCATTTTTTTAATTGTATCAGATTTTATTTAATCGTATCAGATTTTATTTATGCGTTATTTCGAAACTAATAAAAAAGACACAATTAAGAAGCATTCTTATTTCTTTTATTAACCAAATATTCGATTTCCGGCCCAAACTTTTTCTACGAGATTTTTTTAAAGCATTAAAGCCGAACAAATGTAATATTCTTTCATAATAAACACAATATTTAGGCATCGAATTTGTTGAAATTCCAAAAACTTTATGATAAATTATAGATAATAAGTGTACTTGTCGACCTTATTATTAGATTTTAATTTTTTAGCGTAATATAGAGAGAATTAACTCCTACGTCAAAAATCCTAATAAAAAGTACAGCACTAACTTTTATCTAAAATGTATTGTTCATTACAAACTTCAAACATGACATCATAGGATTTGATTAAGATAAGTATTTAAATTTAATAGGATTTTATTATTTTTTGGTTTTTTTCCGAAGACAATAAAAAAGGAAAAAGGAAGTATTGTTTTTTTTTCTTTTTTATTAATCGAATATTCAATTTCCAGTGATTAATAATGGTTTTATTAATTTATTGATATGAAGTTTAAAATGACTTACTTCTTTCTTTTGAAAATGTATCCTTTCATTTCTTTCTATTCTTGTTGATTTTTTTTCCTAAAGTATTTTTCTGGGAGACAGAAGATTGTCTATTAATAAGACTTAGATGGCTATCAAATTGATTCATTTTATGATTCAGAATTTCTTTTCTTTCGATTTCTACCTTCAATGGTTACTTTTGCCTGAGTAAATGTTCTTCACTTCGTTTTTGAAACGCATAATCATTTCGCTGAAATGTGAAAATTCTCATCTGTAATCATTGACTGGCTACCCTTTTTGTTCTGGATATAAAATTAGATGCTTCGTGTGATTGCTTTGCCGAAATTTATGTGTGAAGTCATTGGTGATAAATGTAAAATTGTCTTAGAGATTTAGATAAGACCTATGGGTTTATTCTTGATAAATATGTTGTCACCAGGTCCATTGAGTCGAAATCTGTGTTTAATGATAATAATGTCATAAAAATGTCTCTGAAAAATTATGCATATGTGCCATGAATATTGTAAAAATCTTTTTAAAAAAATCAAAAGAATTGTATGTAAAATACAAAGAGGAATGTATAACAAAAATATTTAAAATCTTTTTATAACTGGACAAAATTTCTTCGATTGATACCCTTTACAGAATTTTATTATTCCTGGCTTCAGATTATTCCCGTTAGCAACTATATATCGCATTCTAATCTATGTTGAATCTCTTCTAACAAGCGTATAATAAAAGCGAATTTATATATTATTATTGAAATAGGTTATTTCGAAACATAGTTATTTTAATTGGAAGCATATGTAAATATGTTCCGTTGTCGAAGATTATCTGCTGGCATGTTATATTTTTATTTATATTATAAAAAACAAACTATCAACGTATAACAAACAAACTATCAAACAATAACTAATTACTATATTTCTATAAGGATTATCGTCATGAAAAACTAAAAATTTTGCTTTTTGTTAGAAAAAATATTTTTACGATACAATCGTTCAGCTATTTTCAAACTTTTCATTATTGTAGTCGCTGTTATCTGTAATGGTACTTGCCATGGACAAGCCTTTTGACCAATCAGCGATTTTAAGCCCAGAGGGTGTCTCTTGTTTTAGGTAGCGCCAACTAGGTTTAAGAGTACGTCTTAGCTAATCACGCATCACATTCACTGGCAAAGGCTTTTTTTTAAACCGAGGAACACATTCACAAATCTCATGGATAGATTAGATGAGTAACAACCATGCCAGAACAGGGACTCGATTTCCCGACGCCCATACCATGGGGAACATCGACGTTATTAATAAATAAATAAAATGTATTATTGAAGCGATTAAATATTAGTTAAAATAATTTTTTAAGTTTATCTTTCTTTTATTCTAAATTTGGCTTCCCAATCATTTTAAATTTGAGCCTGAAAAAAAATATATTCCCAAAATAGCACGTTTCCTTACACTTTCGTTACTCCCCTTCCCTCCTCTCAAAAAAATTTCTGTAAAAGATAATTCATCAATGCTTTTTATCTAAACATAATTCATAAAATCTCGTGATCTAAACCAGAGATGACGTTGGCAAAAGAAATCCTTCTAATATCAAAATTGTTTCTGATGATGAATAAATAAAGCAATTATTAAAATTACAAATGAATTTCACCATAAATCTATTATGTTTTATGTTTTTTTTTTCCTTTTTAAACAAAATTAAAACTAACCAGCTTTGAATGAGCACATTGCAATAATAATAATAATAATTTGAATGATGAACTCAATGCTATTTGAGTTTCTTGATCAGTACTTGGACAGAGGTCTTTCTATCCTAATGGTCAAAATCTCTTCTTTAAAAAACAACTTTCTTTTCATGTTATTCTTATAGGCTGTTTGTTCAAAACTTAAGATGTCAGAACAAAAATAAGAAGAATCACCAATTGATTCATCGTGATTTCATTTTATTCATTCGTTTAATCATTATATTCATTCGTGGTTTCATTTTATTCATTTGTGGTTTCATTTCATTTTCCTTCATTTGTCCTATTCTAACCTAAGACATGTCAATCATCTTTTAAATCGTTTCACATGTTCAGGAAGAAAATTTCCTTCAAATTCACTGACTACATAAGAAGAGCTCTCTGTTGATGAACAAAATTAAACCCAGCATATGAAGAGAGTTGTCAAGATTTATCAATAAAGAATTCTCTTGATAATATGGATACTATTCTACTACTTCTACGACTTACTATTCTAGGAAAAGATAGATTTGTGATTAAATGAAACATTTTTAATTAAAATTCATTTTAATAAAATATTTTAATTTTATTCAAAATTTGATTTACATCTTTCCTATTAATTGTAACAAACACAATTTCTAAATGATGCATGGTGTATGTAAATAACCTTCATATGACCTTCCTCGAGCAATCGTTTAGCAAGCATTACGACATTCAAACGAATCTGACAGATGTCACAAAAAGGATGGTAGTGCTTATCGTCATCTGCTGTAATATTAAAAACATTACAAAATGCCACCTTATATATCATCATCAATCAATATTGAAACGATATTTAATCTTCTTTAATATCAATAATGTTTCATAGTGTGACATCGTCCGCATTTAATTTCAGATGGTGTAATCATTTCTCCAATCATGTACTTATTCATCGATAGTTTCGTTAATCATGAAACGTAGGAAATGATTACCTTATCAATATTTATGGAAGAAGAAATCGTCAGATAAGGCGAAAGTTATATAAGAGATGTAAATAATATCCCGGTTTATGGGATTGGTGTTGATGGATAAATCGAATAATGGTATGAGAAGTAAAATATTAATATAACGAAATGATACTTTGAAGGGAAGTTATGGATAATTAGATGAAGTGAGAATCTGTATAGAAAATTTGAAGGAAGAAATATAAATATTCCAAGAAAATGTTTCAAAATGAAATTTATAAATTATATGTAGCATTCATATAATAGCGATTAATACAAAATAAAAAATTAAGAAAGACAAAGCACAAATTTCAATAAACCTTTAATATAAATATATAGATACAATCTTGGAGAAATTATGGCACAAGAATAAAATAAAATAAAATGAAAAAAATATTTCAGGAAAATACGAAACAACTCATAAAAAGGTTATGAATGAGGACTACTTTTCTTACCAATTTCTTTGAAAAAAGAATAGCGAAAATTTCTCAAAATTCATTTTTTATCATTAAATAAAAAGAACTGACATAAAACATAATATACAGGCTTTGTATTATATGAAGTTATAACGAAATATTTTAAAAATTTTAGGCCTCAAAAGATTTAGCTTCATTATCTGTGTACTCAAAATTTATCCCCTCGAAATTATTCTCTGAAAAATCAAAATTAGATTTTGCTCTCAATCTCCATTTTTTTCACTCTTGTCAATGTGTGTGTATCTTTACTTGTTCAGCTACTACCGTACAAGCAATAAGACGAAACGCGTGCTCAATTTCACCGTTCCACAGCAAAGTTGTCTACAAAACTAGAGAAGCTTACAATCAATTTACAATATTAGCTTTCTAAGCTTCAGGCCGCATAAAAAAGTGATAACACTAATCGTATTGACAAATTCTGTAATACCCGAATTTTGTAAGAATATTTGAATGCAATACGTATAATCAAGATATAACGCGGGATAATAAGAGAAGCGGTTGAAAATCTATAGCCAATAGGAAATATCTCGAATATTGTAAAACTGCACAAATGGTCCAAGCGTTATAAAATAGGATATCAAAAAATTATAGGAAATCAAAAAATTAGTAAATATGGAACAAAATATAAAATCGAAACATTATTCTTTTTTCTACTCACGGTTAGTATGGAAATAGAATTGAGATTCTTTTTTTAATGAACAATCTCTGAACATAATAGATCTCAGAATATTTACAACGTTTTTTTTTCAAGTAAAAATGTTCACAATAGAAATGTGTGATATATAATGCTAACAGAAAAGGAATAATTTGTTTTATAACATGAAAGCTGTATTTTAAAATTTGACGTTGTAATACAAATACAAAATTGTAAGCATTTTCGATGTAAATAAATACAAGATTTTTTTTCTTAATAGTCAATCAATTAAATTCACTCATCTCATAAAATTTACAATTTTCATTTCACACAATCTATCTTGCACCCTGTAACAGTAATCATTGAAACTACATAAAATGATTTTTAAGAAAGATTATTTAAATATTTATTTTAATGTGCTTAATCTTGTGGTTAAATCTCGGTGGCACTAATTGCTTCACAATATAGCATCTATTTAATTCGAAACTTGAAACAAAATATCAATACTCAAATATTTTATCGCATAATATCATGAATATAATATGACTCTTGTAACTGAATGAAGAAATTAAATTTTATATGCATGTATTTTATATAATTTTTAAAGCTGATATATATAATGAGATCTTTAGATCACATCGAAATAAAACTTTCAGAAATCCTAATAGCAATTCTCAATTTTTTATTCTCATAAAAATTATGACTTTCATCCAAGAAAATGAAAATAAATTCTAGAATGCAATGAGTTTTATATGAAATGTTTCAATATGCTGTTATATTTGCATTATAAATCATAAAATACATATCGCAGGCATCTAATCACAGTTTGGAATCGTTACAAAATCAGTGAAGAAAGTACTCTATAAGATATATTATTTAAATAATAAAACTAAAATATCAGTTATAAATTTGTTAAGACAGTATCAACGTAGTATTAAGATAAAATTCAGGAAATTATGATATCTTAGTTTTTTAATGCCATCAATAATACGTTCTAAAATGGGCAGTTTTATTCCTAAAAATTTCTGAGCATTAAATCATTGTATATAGTGTGTCATTTTATACCAAATGCTTATAATTTATACTTTTCAATTTTCAATATTTTTTCTTTACTATCATAAGTTAAGTTAAAATACATAAATTTTAAAATTTATTGCTATTGATTAATAGCTAATGATAATATACCACTATATAGTAAACTACCCATCTTGGTCTGTCATCTGATTCGTAGACAAAAATTGGTTCATATTAATTTGAATAAAGGCTCTCATATAATTTGATGATCGCGATTTTTTCAACAAACCAAAGGGAAAATCAAGTATAGCAACAAATATTCATTAGTTTAGCGTAAATTTTATAGGGAAAAAAGATATTTAAATTCTGAAAAACATATTTTTAAAAACAATTTTGGAATATTAAAATGGTGTAAATATCATTTTTATGCTACGGCATTTAGGGAATTATTTTTTTAAAAAAAACCAAAGTCACAATTAAATTTTATTTAATTAATGTTTTAATTAAAATTTCTCATAAATCAATTTTAAATTGCAAGACTTTAGCTTACAAACAATATTTATGTCATGCTTTGCAACTTCAGTATGTCATGTTTTGAAGCAGGTTGATTGTTATACGATAAAAGATCTAATCAAAATTCAAAGACTGAGACATACATTCTCCCTTGTTGTGATTAAAGTTAGTCTATATTCTCTCTCTCTCTCTCTCTGAGACCTGCTTCTAGAAATTCCAGAAGATCCCCCGTGTAAATGGATGTGGTGCACATTAAACACCATCAGGGCCAAACATCATTCCTTGCTGTTATATGCAGATGAGAATGCCAGCTTAGGTGTCATTCTTGTCATCTGACTGCAATTCAAAATTGTGAGGTCCGTCCCGAAGTAGCTCTGGCGTTGCTTTCAAGCGGGGCGTTGATATAACTAAACCAAACCAAAAAATTTTAATGCAGTTTTAAAATTTTTAAAAAATAGAATTTCTTTTTTTAGGTACGATGATAAGAAACACCCAAACAGGTATTTTAACATTTAATTAACGCTAAATATATTTCTCTGTATACTAAACAATATTAAACGAAAAGAAACCAAAAATATTCTGAGAAAAACTGCGTGTTATTTTAAGAAAATGCAGTTATTTCATGGAAACTTAAATTTTTATCCTCTACAAGGAAAAAAACCTTGTTTAGAATAAACTGAGAGAAAAACAATTTGTATAATGATGCTACAAAAACATATATTTCTTTGTTCAAAGTTACTTGTTTGAACTACAGAGAAAGATTTTGAGAATGCATTAAAATTAAGCATAAGATAGTTTTAAGAAAAAACTTTCTTTTTAAATAAATAAACAAAAAATAAAGCAAATACCTTGCTTGTTTCCATCATAAAGAGTTTTTTTCCTCTAATTCTCAGCATTTGAGACGTTTCGGTATGAAATATATGCGCTATTTTTTAAGAAAAAAAAGTGTTTAGTTTGTGCAATAAATAAGGGATATTTAAAGCAAGTATCTAATTAACGAATAAATTATTTAACGAAATTATCTTCTTAAATGTGGTAACTTTGAATTCCAGCACTTAATAAAGCAAAATAAAACTACATTTAAGATAGCAAAATTACAAAATAAAGTTATGTTCTCAAGTACTCAAATAATTATTAAAAATAAAAGTGAAATCAAGCAGCTAATATTATAACTTACGTTGATCCAACTTTTAAAAAAATTAAATCTGAAATAAGATACATTGAAATAAAAATCTGAATCTAAATTCAGCATAAAAAAATCTTAATTTTACTGAAGTTATTATACAATTTATGTATGTTTAACGTAAGAATTTCAAAAAATTTGAATGGATTATCCCCCAGAGTGTTTTGTGATTAATAACAGTTTACAAGCCCTCTAACAATTATCAGGCAGCGATATAAGCCGAATGGGCGTCTCTTTTTTTTCTTCAGTAGCACCAACTAGGGCCAAGAGCACAACTTTGCTACACACACGTCACAATCCTTTTTAAGAGGCGGAACTCGTTCATTCCTCCGCAGATCTTTATTTAGACCGGAATGAGAGAACGATCACCTCTTAATCAGTACCCCTACTGGTGATACACTCGACATGGAGAACTTAGTGATCAGGGAAGATTTATACTCAGCTCAGAGGCCACACATGCGGTGAATCTTTGCTTGGGAACTAAGCAAATAATTTTTAATTTATTTAAACAATGCTGAAATTCGGGAAAAATTAGACTATTAAATTGGAATAGCTAAAAAATTAGATTTTAAACTGTGTACTTTTCTTTTTCTGTAAATTATTTATTGTTCAATAAGATTTTCGGAAGTTGTCTAAAGAGTTACAAACGTAGTTTCAATTTAATGGAAATTATAATTAAATTTTCATAAACAATCTATCCTAGGTGGATGCCCATTAACTCCAGATTCGTTAAATGTCGAATTCGGTAAAATCATTTCAAATAGGATGTCCTATAGAGCGTCAGCATATAGATACTCTCCATTTTCATTATTGGCAGTGGTGTAATATAAGTATAAAATCAAAGACGAAGAAGTATCTGACTTCAAAATAAAAAACTATTATTTTCAGAAGAATATTTATAGCTAAACTCATATAGTATATCTAAATTAATAGCAAGATAATTTTCTTCTTAAGGTAATATTCGAACATAATATTGTAGAAGCTTTTAAACCGGAGTATATAATAATATAAGCTTAGATGTGAGACATAAAGAAAATGAAGATATTTTTTTTAGCTGTCAAAAATTTTTCTAGAGAAATGATATGAAGTTTTCACAAGCTTTTCATGATTCATGTGTTATTTGATAATAATTTCATAAATTATTTCATATATTAATTCATGTGTTATTTGATAATAATTTCATAAATTATTTCATATATTAATTCATGTGTTATTTGATAATCATAATTAGAAAATAATTACAAAAATTAATCCAATCAACTTTTTCCGATTGTTTTATCAATTACTTCTGAATTCAGAATTAAGAGTTTTTGGGTACAACCTTAAAAAACATAGTTTTTAAATTTAACAATATTTTCCAAAATTTGTTTTAACCCTGATTTGAAGCAATATTCTCCATGTTATAATTAAATTTAATCAAATTTTATTGTTTCATTGAATTCATAATTCATGTGTTTATGCCAATGTGTTTATAAAAACATCGCTTTCTTTTGACTTTAATTCCTAAGCGAATACTTTATTTCCACCATAAATGCGTAGAAATAATGTGAAAAGGAAATTAAATTCCTAAAACTGTTAGATTTAATCAACCAGTTAAAGGAATTCCGGGGGAAAATAGATTTTTTAAATTAACAGCTCAAAGATCAAATGATAAAACAGAAATCGTGAGAAAATCGACGAAATAAGGTTAAAATGTTAAGGTGTTTAAAAATACTTTTTACACTGGATAACTTTGAGTTTATTAGCTAGTATTTTTTAAATATATTTCTTTTGAAATTTGGTAGGTTAAAAAATAAGTGGAGTATTTTATAGAAAGTCTTAATAAGGCAAAAATAAACTTGTTTCTATTTGCATCCTTGAGTGCCAGCATAGAAAATAATAAAACAATTCTGCGTAGTTGGACATGCTAGATTTTTTTAATCTTTTATTTAAATATAATATTATATTGTTGGAAATAAGCAATTCTTTTCAGAAAAATTTCTGGCAAGTGAAAGATAAATATTTTATTTGATTAAACTGAAGTTTAACAGATTATGAAAACAGTTAAGTAACAAAAATTGAAACATTGATAGTAAAAATGTGAAATCATACGTCAATATATCATTTATTTAAATATTATTTTAATAGAAAGATTTGTTTACTTCCATAATAACTAATAAAGCCACTTCTAATCATTAGATTGAAGAAATATCTCACCATTTGGTCCTTAATTAATTATTATTAAAGACCGCGTATTACTTTATTTCGAAACTCAACCAGCTATGAGGATATGAATAGCAGTTTTAAAGGACAATTATCATTGTCTACAGTCAGGACACAGATGATGCTTAACATAATTGGTTTAAAATTTCAGTTTAGGAAAGATTAAGATTTTAATGCATGGATAAATTATATTAAAGATCAGCTCTCTCAGAGGGAAAGGATTTTTTGGTGAACGTTCCCAATGGGATCCCTCAGATATCTTGAGTTCATTCAAGTTTAGTGTATATCAACTAGTCCAATAATTATTTCTTCTTAACTAAGAAGTTGTTACCTATAAATTGATAACTAGATTCAAATGCACGAACAATATAAAGTAAACTTTGTTTTTTTTTTCCAAATTTTAACTTTCCTTTAAAAAAAGTATTTAATCGTTTTAATTTTGGCATTGAAATTAGGAGAAATTTACTGATGCTGTCTGAATCGTACACAAAAAAGGTATTTATATTGTTATCTGTTACTTTTAATACCATATACAATATTACACTACACGTATACAAAATGAATTAGATGAATAATGTTGAGTAAATTTGTCTTACACTAAAACTGAATATCCTTATCAACTTTTGGATGATATCTATGAAGGAAATTTTCAACTTGTCCTCGGTAAATATGCTATCAACATGACACATTAAAATACAATGTACATTGCATTTTAGTGCACATTGAAATGCAATGAGGAATGAAGTTCTGAATATGATTTTATAAGCTACATTAACATTTTACGTCATATTTTTGGATAAATCCAAGAACTAGGTGACAAAAATCGAGAAGTCTACTTAAGGTATCCGAACACATTTGGAGCACATATTTTGAAAAACATGTTGTAGAATACTTTAACGGTATTTCTGGGTTTTAAACTACTGAAGATTAGCAATAGAATATCAATATCTGACAAAAAAAAATTTAAAAAAAATAGGTATTTGATCGGATAAATTTAAGCAAATTCTTAAAAGAAATTGAAAATAGCTTCACCAAAAACACTTACTTTCATCCAAACAAAACTCAAACAAAAATTAACTACATAGTTTTCTCTAGATAATGAACTACGAGCGTATGGTTAAACTAATAAATAAAAAAAATTGCACCCAGTCATAAATTTATCATAACAATTTTAGTAAATTCATGACGCTATTATTCAAACAATAAGCTGTAAATTATAATACATTTCCACAATCTAAATTCTTTTTCTTTATACCCTATAAATACCAAGTTGATCATTTTTCATAATAATATGATTATTATATTTTGAATGATTTGGTTTCAAGTGAATGAAAAATAAAGTAAAAATTGATTTTGAGAAGAATTATTTAAAGTATACAGCAACATATTTTAATAATAAACTATGTGCGTACATACTTAAAATTCACCACATTTATAGGTTAAACCTTCTTTCTCCCCAGCTTTTAATATTTTTTCCTTTTTTAACCGTTTTATTTTTTCAGGCATTTTTTTTATATCATTTGGCAGTCAATTCAGCCTACATGCATTTATTCTGTCTTTGTCGAGCTCAGCAAATGCTCTAACTACATTTGCTCTAGGATACATTCCAGTAACCTTAAGGATATTCAGTAACTCTATAAAACTCTCGTATAAATGCATTACAGACATAAATGTCCTTATTCTGAGGGTTTGAAGGTCAACAAAGACATCTTTAGGCATAAATTTCCACACACGTTTTTCCATGCAAACAATTATTCGCATTTAAAACTAAATTTGTGTTTATACAAATTTTTAACATATTTCGGGTTCTTTAAATGTTTCCAGTTATTGAAATGTCCGTTTACAGTTTACTAATTATTACGAAGATATTAATATCTTGACTTCTAATTAATGCATGAACATAGGTAAACCTATTTTGGATAGCTCAAAGATTGGTCATTCCAATAAAAGAAATTTCAAAATATACAATTGTTAGCAAAAATCAACATTTTTAATGTGTTCGGATATCTTGTGAATGAGAAAGCTACTACTCAAATGCAATAAATAGTATTGTAATGACTTTATTCTGGTCTATCAAATAAAATGCTAGCGTTTTAAACTCAAAGGGTTTATTTACAGCTTTATACAATAACAAAAACAACACCACCTCTTCTAGGTTAAATGCTGGGAACTATTTACAACTGGATTGTCAGTTCGGCAACTATGCTGGGTATTCACAAGCTGTCCGTGTATCCGGTTACTGCGTGTAGCTCCAGAGATCTACGGATTACTTCTGGTAGATCTTTCCAACAAACTCGAGATCACGTAGTATCTCTTCAACTTCAACACTGCTCACAGCTCGTCTCGTTGTCGTATCCACTCTCGTCCAGTCTCTACTCCGATCAGCTTGTCTCCTCCTTCGCTCAAATTCTCGACCGTCCCTTTTAACAGTAGTGAAGCTCTCCGCCTCTCAGGCTCGCACTGGCACGCTGAAGATGCCGATTGTCCAATCATTCTTAAGAAATACTCCCAATGGCACGCCATCATGTCGTGGGAATATTCTTGAAACATTCACCCCTTAACAGAACCTTCACAATATACAATGCTCGCATCTGCATTAGCTTAACAATTCTTTCTTTAATGGGTCGTAAAGAGCATATATTGTTCTTTATTGGACTTTATCCCAGCTTCGGGAGGTCCATAGAAGAAATAGCCCCATCTAGTGTTTCGACAAGGTTTGCTGCTTTAATGGACAGAAAGCATGTGTGCTCCATTATTTGTATTTATTCAAGTCCGAAGGGCGACACTAAAGGGAGAAACACAATGCAAGCACAATGCAACAAAGGATGAATAGCCTCACCGCTGGCTAGGAGTAACATTGTTCGAACATGTGTCTCTTCCAACGGGATACCAGGTAATGCCTTCTTTAGAGTATTAATAACCTAGAAGATAATTAATTAATTCTTACATATAACTTTTAGTTAATAGTTTTGTTACAAGTAATTATTTGATTAAATTACATGTTAGTGAATGTTACCTATCCATTTAATTATATGTGAATCCACTAACTGAAAAAAATAATGAGGTAAAAAGGAATTTGGCGTGTAATCATGGCACAAAAATTGTACATTTGTTTCAAACTTTGATTCCACTAAATGAGATGTAAAAATCTTGAAATTTAAGCATAGGTTTAGCACTTTGATGAAAACACAAAAATTACGTAAGTAACATTTAAAACATTTCGCAACAATTATCATGCTTATCTGAATATAATTGTTTTTTAGAAGGAATAATGTTATTTATCCTTTCAGTCCAAAAAAGTAATGACTGTAAATCAGCTTTTTTACTTTGTAAATTTTAATTTTGTTTGTAGATAATTACATTTTTGTATGCAAAAATACACCGTCGTCAGCACTTAAACATTTAAAAATCTTTGCTGTTGCAGTTTTTATTCATGCACGCTGATACCATCAAAGAAACTATTAATAATGTAATTATTAGCAAATAAAGAGCATTTTTATGTCGGTTTTCAAATGATATCTAATATCGTAACATTTTTATTCAATGTAAATTATATTAATACATACCATATTAATACATAATACATTTTATATCATACTATAATTTTTCAGGATTTTTAGCATTATTAAATAATACTATGTTGAATAGAATTATGCAGTATTATATAATATTATTTTGTTATATAATAATAAACATAACTATACAGCATAATATTATATTATACTAAAACTCTAAAACTCATTCATTAGGGTAGAGGAAGTAGTTTAAACTTTAACTATCGATAAAAAGACCTTTACTTAATTCTTCAGGCTGTAGATTGATATAAAGTGATATTGAAGTGCTTCTATATAATTTATGTCGTTTTTATTGTTTACCCAGTGCGATAAAATATTCAGCATCTTAGCGATTAATTACCTAATTGAATCTTTAAATAATAAGCAAAATCCATATTCGTCATATAAACTAAAATGAATTTTTTTATGTTTAACTTTACTTTAATAATATTTTTGAAAATGAATAGCAGCCGAAAAATCGTTACATATTTAGAAATGAATAGAAACAGTATACGGTATTTCCAGATAATCTTAAAATTATATAATACTATGAAATTATTATAAAATATTATTTTTGTTTTATTATTATTGTTATTTGTGTTCTACCGTGCGAATTTTAATTGTGTTGATATTTATTAAAATAGATTTTTAATTATAATTTTTATTATCATTCAAAACAATGACTCATGAAGGCAAATATTTTGACCTTGAAATTTACTGACCGTAGTGAAACTGCATCAATTATCTATAGTTAAACTTTCTTTTCCTCCCATTTACAAAACTGAACTAAGAAGAATATATATTGCCTACATGTCACATTTTCAGTTTTCAATTTAGCTCATATATATATATATATATATATATATATATATATATATATATATATATATAAAATAATTCTTTAGAACTTTACATTATTCGTTTAAAATAGTGTCATCACAATTTCATGTTTATTTCTACTTTTTCTATTAATAAATTGTTATTATTATTGCTAATTATGAATTTAAAAAATTTCCTGTATTCTGATGGTTTACTTTGTGTCCACAGATAGATACATAGATGTTCCAATCGCAAATTTATCAGTGCTTTATAAGCATTTAATAAAGCTGGCAAATTCAATTTGCCCTCTTATAGCGATATCATAACTAAAATACAATCTATAAAATGTGAAATAGCCTTCAATAGCTAACTAATACCTCAAAAGAGCTGACCATTATTTTAGCATAAAAGAAATTTAATTTGTATAATGTGGTTACCATTTGCCACCCAATTATGCTTAAAAATAACTCGATAATTGAGAATCCATTAGAACAAACATTTTCTTTCATTTCATTAGCAGTCTATTATCTCTTTGTTTCGGAAACTAGCAATAGAATACACCATTAGGATAGTAATTTCATTGTTTTTATTCTATAAATGGTATAAACGAAGTAAAACTAGTTGTAAAATACAATAGAAAAAGAAATAATTCAATTATTTGTTGGAAGAACTGTCTGTAGTCAAACCGAATATTATATATAAGTGTTTCGTACATCAGTTGGTCAGCTTAAAGCTTTTTTTCCCGTTCCAAACTTTAACAATGAGTTTTAACATTTCAGTTTTTGTCTCAAGAACTTACATCAGCAGTTCTTCAAAATTCATTCTCTAAAATCAAAATTAATATTGTTTGGCAACGGATTCTAAATCCCTACGCGATTTTGCGCATGAATTAAGAGGGGTTTAATTCATCAGATTAGGTGTGAGCTGAAAGATGAAAGTAGGGGATGTTCACATTTAATCAAAATAAACTCGGATTACTCTCAAATTGAATTAAAACATTACTGTCGATAATCGACACGATAATTACATACATGTGAAAAAATGAAAAAAAAAAGTATCTGATAGGGCAAAAATCAAGGTCAAAGAATGACGAAGAATTCCAGAAATGCCCTCATTCCTTCGCGTTTAGCCCCTTAATGAGACAAAATTGCCAAAAAGTAATCATCTGAGAATACTGAAACGAGCAATATTTTAAAGTTTCATCTTGCGAAATGTATTTTTAATAATTATGTATATTAAAACAAATTCACCAAATATATCATATAAATTGCATTTTTTACTACAACAGACTTGTTTAGTATTAATATTGGCACTTACTATTATAAAATGATCTGTTTAACATCATAATATATTTTAGAATAGATGGTTACATTTTCTTTAAAAATTATAAAAAGAAATCTGTGAGGCAAAATAGTTTTTTTTTTGTAACTAGGAAAATTGATTTTCATCGTTTTTAATTTGGGGGACAAAAACTTAGGTAACAAAATGATTTTGTCCTTTGCAGTTGAGAACTATATTCCTTTGCAATGGTTTATTTTATTCATTTAAAATACATTGATTTTTTTAAAAAATATTTAATCATTGATATATTTTTTTGTTTTTATGAATTAATTATGAAATTATGAAATATCTTATCCTCCATCTTCATTTTAAGCATTTTAGATTTTTCATAATTTAGTGACCTGCAATTTTTTCAAATTAGATGCAAATCATCAGTACATATACCAATTTAATTTATATAAAGGCTATTCAAAATAAATTTAAAAAGTTCTTATTATCATATTATGGAATTAGATTTTATTTCAATAAATATTTTTTCAAAAAGAAATCAATAATTTTATCAATAAAAGATTAAACGAAACATAGGAAAATAACTAAAAATATTTTACTAGTAAATGAAATAAACTGTTATTTTGCACCCTTATATTTAATGATATAAACTATTAAATTACACTACTATATTTAATGGTAGGTAAAAACTATTATTTCTCTCTACAATATTTAATGATACAAATTATTATTTTACACTACTATATTTAATGATATAAATTATTATTTTACACTACTATATTTACTGACATAAATTAATATTTTACACTATTATATTTAATGATATAATCTATTATTTTAACTGCTATATTTAATGATATATAGTATTATTTTTTACTACAATATTTAGTAATATAATCTATTATTTTACACTACTATATTTAATGATATAAACTATTATTTTAAGCTGTTATATTTTATGATATAAACTATTATTTTACACTACTATATTTAATGATATAAACTATTTTTTCACTCTGAAATATTTAGTGATATTCATTATTATTTTACACTACTATATTTAATTATATAAATTATTTTTTACACTACGATATTTAATGGCATAAATTTTTATTTTACGCTACTATATTTAATGATATAAACTATTATTTTACGCTGCTATATTTAATTATATAAATTATTATTTTACACTACTATATTTAATGATATAAACTATTATTTTACGCTGCTATATCGAAGGATATAAACTATTATTTTACAATATTATATTTAATGATATATGCTATACTGAAACTATATTTATTACCATAAGCTATTAAAAGATATGTTGCCTCTATATAAATTATGATTATTCAAATTCAGGAAACAAATATTCTCTATTCAAAACAATTTTGAATCTTTAATTGATGACTTTCAATCCAATTCTTGAGCTCCACTAAAAGAAATATCAGCTGTTATGATTTTTTTACTTAAGAAATTCCGCTATAGTTTCACAAAAGTAAATACACTTTTCCAACAAAATATGACTTGAAGAATTCCGGCGCATTTCACCCAGTTCTGTCGTTTTATTGATCAAAAGAGTCATTCTTCATATTCCGGCAATTAATCGTTCACTTAAGGTGCAATTAACGTGAATATCTTGGGTAACAGGAATCATTTTCAGGATCATGTAATACTTTACTTAACCTTGTCCTACACAACAGAAGACTAAACGACGCAGATTTGCGAAATACATCAGAAAAAAAATATCACAGCCATGAGCTATGTTTATGAAGATTTTACTAGAGAAACAAGATCAGAGATACCGTTTGGAAAACTGCCATTAATATAAGTGCTTTTTAAGAGATTTATAACTAAGCATTTGATTTTCCTTGCTGAAATATCAATTTTACATATATTTTTATACTGTTACATCTAATAAATCAAGGGATTTGTTTTCAAGTGATACCAAAATTTAAATTTATGGAGCAATATGGTATGGAATATTTATATATTCTGTCAGATTAATATATTGTTTTGCAGTTTTTCGTGGAAAGTTTTATATAGTGATTTGCTGATAAAGAATAATCTTGTATTTAACATCCAAGCAAGATTACTTGGATTTTGCCATTAAAGATTACATGAAAAAACTCCTTACAGATTATATGAAAAAAAAAGAATATGAAAGTAAAATCCATGACTGCATTAAAGATTATCTAATTCCTTTTGTCTTCTACAACAGAGTCTTAAAATTTTAAGAAAGGAATTCCTGAAACTGTATAAATTGGGTTGATACACCAGCCAAAAAAACGTGATATGACGTGGCCTAACAACGAAGAAAATTAAATTTCTTTATTTCTTTTTATTTTGAAGGTGATAATTCTCTATCAGCCCCTCCCAAGAGGCTTCTTGAGGATAAGATGTCTCTGGCATTTTGGTTGAATCTCGCTATCCTGGAGGGTACACAAATAGGTGGGGGCTGATTCCTCCCATCAATGACGGAATTTACTTCCTACGGGAAGGATTGTACCTTGGCCGGTGATGGTCCTTAAGAGTAAACTAAAGCTTCCACCTATACTGCTGATGCGGTTTTTCGGTCATTCATTTTTATGGTTTATCTGTATGCCCTCTTGCGAGTCGGAGAGTCAGTAATTTGACTTCCATCTCCATCAGAAAAATATGTGGAGAAGAAGTATAAGAATATCAGTTACCTGGCGATCCACCGATGAAATTAAATCCTGTTGAAGCATCCCAGCATATCACTGAGGGTATGACTTGACAAATGCATATTCTGGAAGATCTTGCGGCAATACAAGCATACATGCATTTCACAATACATGCATACATGCAATACATGCATTTCTACTCCTGGCTAATGGCTTTATGTTTTTCACAAAATATCAAGTCATTAAACCGATCAATTTTCCATCAACAGAGATATCTTATCAAGCAGACTTTTCAATACACCTGCTCATTCTTTATCAGAAGCAGATCATAATTCAAAACATAAGTAACTTTGTCATGGTCGGTGATATAAATGATCTTTTGGTTCACTCTGGCAATTTCACATCTGCATACTCATCAGGAGATAACTCGAGAACAAAATAAGATGTAGATGGGAAAAATGTGTTCAAATCTTAGTTGCATTACTTTATCATAAGTCGATATTCTACTAATTGTAGCCACATCCTTTGGAATCATTACTAGTGTTCGCTTTTATAGTACCTCCTTATCAAAAAATTTGAGGTTCAACCTTGTTTAATTTCTCTAATATGAGTATCTCTGTTAGCCATGGACAGCGACCATTTTAGGTCCTTTATCTATATCATTATGTGTAAGAAAATTGGAAAAGTAAAATGATAAAGTCCGTTGCAAAGATCGTTTAGTATAATAAAGTTTCTTACTGATATCTTCGTAGAGCTTCCAAATGAGGCTTAAATTAGAAAAATAAACTTTAAAATTTACAAAAAAATGTAGGTTGATGTAAAGTTTTAAAGATGCGCTTATTTCAGTTATGAATATCTGTTTTAAAGTTTGAGATTATATTTTTCCTAATATAATCCATAAATGTTGAAAAGATTTCAATTTTTATTGTTATTACCATTTTAGCATTTAATGAGAAGTTTAAGAAAATTATTTGGATATTAAGTTGGCCCACAGGCAACAATGAATTTAAATGGATTGCATTTTTGCTTCTTACTAAAGCAAACACCTCCCACTTATATAATTATTGAGTACAAGAACATGAAATAATTCAAATTGCAATTGATAAATATAGAAGAATTTTTTAAAAGCCATTAGTGAGAATACCAGCAACATATAAATCTAAATTTTAAATCTAAAAAGTAATTTATCAATCTTTATAGAAAAGAAGCTTTTATTTGTTTTCTTTACCAGATTTCTTCTTTAGGTAATGGGCGGTTATAAAAAAAATTAACCAATATATATTACAGTAAAGAATTTAATCACTAAATTTTCAAGCTCAATCGTATTTATTCAAAAGAAATCAAGATTAGCAAATCAAATCACTTTTTTTGTTAAATGAAAAAAAAAAACCTTGATTAACTGATAGATATGTTTACAAATATATTGCAGACTTCTAGAAGCTTTCATATTATATTTTGAAACATTAGAAATATTAACAACCTTTAATTGATAGCATTTATAAATATTAGAAAATTCTTTTCAATTTATAAGGTGTTGATGTTGATGGAGTTTAATGGCACTAAAACCACTTCTGATCATACAGCGCCAACGACAAGGTCTATGCGAGCCTATGGTTTGTAAAATTTTCATGTTTTAAAAAGTTTATCAAAATATCTGCTTTAAAACTCTATTTAAGGCCTTAAAAATATGTACAGAGGAACTGTCACATAGATTTAAAACATTGAAAAAAATGATAAAATACTTAAATAAGGTAAAAGAAACCAATCGTTTTTAAAAACGTTAAAAGTTGAGGATGAGGTGCTTTATGAAGGATGTCTTTCAATACAAAATGAGGAGTATGAAAGTACCGAACTCGTTGAGAATCAAAACGTGGACACTCCATCAGTATGTGCTGAACTGTCAAAAGGCATTGGCATAAAATACATCGAGGGGCGGGCTCCCCCAACAACAAATGCCTGTGTGTGAGCCTAGTATGACCAATTCTTAAACGTGTAATAACGGTATCCAATTTTCTGCTTTTTAAAATGGGCCAACACTCGATGGAACATTTGATAGAATGAAGCTTATTTGCCTCTTTACTGTCCCATTCGGATTGCCATTTCATATATAGAAGGGTTTTTATATATTTCTTGATATCGTTCAAAGGAACAGGGTCATTTAAAAGATTGGTTGCCGATTTCGCAGCCTCGTCTGCCAATTCATTGCCAGAAATACCCACATGTAAAGGAACCCAGCAGAATAAGACTGAATAACCTTCACATGTAAGGCTATCATGCAATTCAAGAATTTTAAAAGCCAATGGATGAGAGAAACAATGAAGAGATGTTAACGATTCCAAGGCACTTTTTGAGTCTGAATAAATGATATAATTATTAGGTGGACCATTTGAAATGCGGGATAATGCGTGAAAGATGGCAGTGATTTCTGCAGTAAAAATAGAACATGAAGGATGAAGTTGAAAGGAGCTGGTGGATTCAATAAAACACAAGCAAATGAAGTATTTAAAGAACCTTTCGAACCATCTGTAAATATTGGAATGAAATGTTTATATGCTTCACGATGATGAGCAAAAAGATGGAGATAGATTATAGGGGCTGTAATAGATTTATCGAAAGTTGCAAACGGATTTAAGTATTTAAGTCCATGAGATTTCCACGGAGTGAGGTGATCCTTTACATTTGGTTCAACAAGGATATTGTCTACGTTTAAATTATTTAGAATGTTTGTTGCTCTGTTAAAGAATGAAGGAATGACTGATGGTCTGGCCCTTTGTAAACGAAGTATGAATTGACTCTGCTTGTAATTAAAGAATGGATGTGAAGGCAGGGATAAAAGTTTAAAAAAGTAATGAAGGGTTAGCATTTTTCGTCTCTGATCGAGAGAAGGCTCACAGCATTCAACGTACAGACTTTCGACAGGAGAAGTACGAAAGGCGCCACTGCAAAGTCTGAGAGCTGCATTGTGAATAGGGTCTAATTTTTTTAATACACTTTGTCTTGCAGAACCATATATTACACATCCGTAGTCCATCTTGGAGAGTATAGTAGCTCTGTAGACTCGAAGCAGGGATGCTCTGGAAGCTCCCCAGGACATATTTGAAAGAACTTTCAAAATATTCAAAGTCTTTTCAAGTTTCTTTCGTAAATATAAAACATGCGGACCGAAAGTAAGTTTTTTGTCAAAAATTATTCCTAAAAATTTGATTTCATTGACGACACTGATGGGTTGACCATCAAGTCTTATCTCAGGATCTGAATGGAAATGGCGTTTACGACAAAAATGTACACATTTAGTTTTGGTTAAGGAAAAAGAAAAACCGTTTAGAGTAGACCATTGTTGGATTTTATTTACGGCTAGTTGGAGTTGCCGTTCCACAAAAGCATTATCATCCCCTGTACAGGATATATGAAGATCATCAACGTAAAGGAAGCCTTTGACATAGAGTGGGAGTTGTTGTAAAATGCCATTGATCTTTAAAGCAAAAAGCGTTACACTAAGTACACTGCCCTGAGGTACACCTTGTTCTTGAATAAAGTAGTCTGACAGTTGGTTTCCAATTCTTACTCTGAATTTTCGGAGTTCTAAAAAATTCTTAATGAATATGGGTAGATTACCACGGAGATTACAATCATAGAGATCACGAAGAATGCCATATCTCCAAGCGCGATCATAAGCTTTATCTATATCGAAGAAAATAGCTACAGTATGTTGTCTGCGAATAAAAGAATTTCGAATTTCTGTTTCCAAGGCAAGTAAGTTGTCAATTGCTGAACGCCCCTCTCTAAACCCGCTTTGAAAGGGACTAAGAAATTTGTTACTTTCCAAATAATATATTAAACGCTTGTTGACCATCTTCTCTAGGATCTTACATAGACAGCTCGTAAGTGCAATCGGACGGTAGTTACATGGGTTTGATGATTCTTTTCCAGGTTTAAGAATAGGTATTATAATAGCCTGCTGCCAGGATGATGGGAAAGAGTGCTCACGCCAAATTCTATTATAGAGAACTAGTAGATTGTGTAGAGATCCATTAGATATGTGTTGCATCATAAGGTAACTGATATTGTCAGGACCTGGCGATGATTTCTTGGTTTCCGAGAGACAAGTTTTCAATTCATGAAAAGTGAAATCTGTATTGTAAGGAGCATATGGAGAGGATTGGAAATGAAGTTTTTGCTTTTCAGCTGTACATTTATGGTGAGCAAACGGAGTCGAATAATTTTTATTATTTGATGTTTTAGCTAATTCTGATGCAATGCAATTAGCAATGTCTGTCTTTCAATTTATAAGGAATTTAAATTAAGAGTTTCTGACCCATAGAAAATTTTGAATAATATTTTATATGCACGTAGATAATTCTTCGATCCATATGAAAAAAGTTTTTAATTTCATTTCAGTAATAATAATAAAATCTACAGACAAATCATAAAAAATCATAAAAACTGAAATCAGAATATTTTTTAATAAATAACAAAGAGTTCCAAACGATTTATATTTGATGCGAGCGGTACTCGAATCGGAAATTGTTGCCAGTAGGAAATAGAAACTGTAGTGGAACAATATATTCCGTAAATGCGGGACTGCTATATTCCAGCCTTGTCGCCTACTGGTGGCTTGGTTGGTTGGTTGGTTGATTGAGTTTTATTGGCGCAAGAGCCAAGTTTTGGCTGAGCTGCGCCAGACAAATGGTTAAAATACTTTCATTAGTAGTTAAAATCCACATATAAAAAACAATTTTCTATGGTTTTTATCAAATTATATGAGATATATTGTCAAAGAAACAAGATATTGGAATTAAGACGATTTAAAAATTATTAAAAAAAATCCTAGATAGAATTATAAAATCCAATGAGTTTCAAAAAATGAAAAATATTCTTGTGGGGATATGCACCCACTAAGTCTAGAAGAGTTAATGATGATGACGAAGGAAACAAATTATTACGGTGAGAAGTAAAAGAAGGACACTCTATTAAAATGTGTAAAATGGTAAAATCAACATTGCATGTCGGACATATCGGTGTTTCATTTCCTTAAAGAGAACTCCCGCCATAGCGAGTTGGACTTTCCTCGAGTAAACTGCTAAATTTATCATGTCTAATTAATATGCTTTGTAACTGTAAATAACTGTAACTGTAACAATAAACTTATCTTTGTTTATTTGTAATGTAAAGCTGTCTATTTATTAAATGTTTTAAATTAAAATTACCCCGAGATTTATTCTTTTTAAATGCTCAGACAGTAACCATTACAAAACTTTATTTAGGACTCTAAATAAGGAGAAAAACTTAAGATGTGATGATAAATAAATAAAGTAGTAATAAAATGAATAAATAAAGTAGAACTTAAGCAATATTCGAAATGATTTATAATAATTTAAAGATTATTATTATACTTATATACCTTTATATATTTGGATGTTTTTGAACAATTTTACTAACAAAGGAAAAAGAATAAACTTCTATTTTTAAAAAATATATATATTAAATTCTTTCTTACAAAATTCCATAAATTTATTTACTTTTAATTTTATAATAAATTTTGCATTGAATAAATATCCAGAAGGTAGTTCATTTCTATATGTTTTTAACAGGAAATATATTTCCAAGAAGTCTAGTAAAGTATTTTCAGTCATACGACATTGAGCAGGTAAAAGAAACTTTTATTATAAAAATATGAATTATAAGCTTTCAACAAAAACATAATTAATTAATCCAGTGGATCTCAATTTCTCAAAAACTGGGTTACGAAAATATTATCAATGTTATTACAATAAATGATGTTATATTGCTTAAACGAAACCCTTTCCTGAAATTTATATATTCTTAATTGAATTTTATATAATCTAAAAAGTTTAAATTTCTATAATCCCTGGAAGTTCGGCCACCAAAACAAAAACATTTTCAAAATAATGAAACTGTATATTTGAAAAAACAAGAGAAAAAATACGAAATGAAATATATGATCACAAATTTCAAGCCATTATGTGAGAACATTATTTTAAAGTCATTATTTGCCTTAATTAATTTAAGTCATTAACCAGTTTAAACCAGTTTGAAACAATCACGATACTTATTTATCTATCCTTATCCTTTCCCTTCCCCCCTTCTTTATATATATACTGATGATAATTTTTTAAAACTTTCCTTTTCAATTGCTCTAGCTGTCAAACAATGTTTTGGAGCTCGACCGATTTTGAGATGAAATAACAGCTATGATGTCTTAGTAATAAAAATGATATGATGTCTTTGTAATGTAAAATATTCATAAAAATGTATTGCCGACATTTTATGTATATACGAATTAAGCTCGAAACATATCGCGCCGTATTGTTTTGGAATATATCTTCTAATCATAACAAAAAAAAATTTCAAGCTGCATATTATATCTAAGTTTCATAAGTCGTATTAATTTTATCTTTTTAAGTGTTATTACAAACAAATTTAAATAAACATACAAATTAAAATTATTTGGATCACATTATTTAGAATGTTTAGTTATAAATATTAATTTGCCATCTAATATTAATTTGTTTAGGTTTAATACAAATTTAGAATTTAAGTAAAGGGGTTATTTGTTTAATCCTGATATACAAATAAGCATTAATATCTTCCCTGAAACAATCGAATTTACAGAATAGAAACTCATTTTTTTAAACACAAACATTTCATTGAGTTACTTCTCAGATTTATTTTCCTTTTGGCTTCTAAATTTTTTTAATTTACAAATCGCGATCTGTCTGAGATATATTTATAATAATAATGTTTTAACATTCTTCAAAGGTTAAATTCATATTCGAAATAAAGATGCATGAAATAAATAAAATATATTTGGCAAGTTAGAAAAGTGACAGATAGACTTAACCAAAAGAAGATAATTTTGTTGTCTTTGCAATCTTATATGGATACTGATAAGGGAATAAAACTATATTGGACAATATGAGGAAGAAAAGAAAAAAAAAGATGAAAAAAAAACTTGTAGGCTAAAAAGATTTCCATGGGAAAAAATATAATCCCTTACAAATTATTGCAGGATTTCATAAAATTATTCATTATATATTCAATTATGTCTATTTGATTTTTTTGCGATTTTATTGTGTATAAAAAGAATTTTTAAAATCAGACGAGAAGATTATAAGGAAGCAAACATTAAAAATTATATGCAAGTAGTATAATATTAATATACAGTAGAAATCATGTGGCTTTTATATATTAATATATATGTCACTTTTAAAAAGATGTTTTATTATGTTTTACAAGAATATAAAATTATATTAATGTGTTTTTATTTTAAATTATATGTACTGTTTTCAGTATTATTTATTTGTTTTCGGCTGAAAAAATGAAAAACATAATCAACTAATTAATTTCCCATGCAAAAATTTATACTGATTACTTATTATTTTATTCATAAACATATAATGAGTTATCCTGAAAAAAAGATGTTTATGAGTTATTAAAATTAATTTTTCCACCAGAATTTAACTAATCAGTCAATTGAGATTTCTCAGATATTGACTTTGAAAATATTATCAAGCTTATTGGAAGTTAAATTATAAACAGTTAAAGAAAATTCAACATATGTTGAAAAAAATATTTAATAAATTTTAAATGTATTACATTTTTATCAAAAAATTATATTAAGATGATTAGAATATTTAAATGATTAATTCAAACTCACCGTTAAGGTAAATGAAATATATCAAGTATTGTTCTTCCTTATTATTAGATTTGAAAGTCAGTTTAAAAACATAAACATATTACTTTAAACTTTAATTCATATTCATGACCATTCGGTAAAAATTTGAAACAAGAAACTTTCCAAAAAAATAAAAAATGAAAAGAATTCTTAGAAAAATGGAATACCTTTTGTTGGTTATAAACAGAATCATTTTTTTAAGAATGGAAACAAACTTGAATTCACAATTGAGAACCCAAAAAATATTCATCGTGGAATTTATGGTTTGAAGTGGAACGTAAACATGCAAGCCCATTTAAAAAGCGAGCATTTTGCAGTATTTAAAGTATCATTCCTAAAGAGAGAAAAGAGAAACGCCGTGTATGCATATTTCATTTATTACAAAAGAAGAAGGGAAGTTTAATGCAATCAAACATTTTGTGATAAATTCAATAATGGCTGTCTTGCTACTCTCTCAACAAACAGGAAACCGCTGCCCGAGTTTTGAAAGGAATCAACCATTTCAAGAACAAGTAAGATAAAAAAAATAACTTTTTAAAATCAATTGGCATTTAGTTACTTTTAGTTGTTAAGTTAATTAGTTAAGTTTTTAGTAAACTTAGTTAACTAAGTTACTTTAGTTTTAGTATAGTTTAGCTACTTTTTATTAAATAATTACAATTGTTGATGCAGTAGATTCTGAAAATATGGACCCCTGAGCACCCGAGGGCAGAAATCTAAATTCTAGCTTATTTAGTCACAAACCCTTTTTACGGGGCGGATTTCCTTCAAGCATTGCATTCATCCACAGATCGTAATTTAGATTTGGATCAGTGAACGATCACCTCTGACCCAGTAGCCCAAGAGGTATTTATTACTCTCGAGATGAAGACCTTGTGATCACAACAGATTTAACGTCCACCAAACACACATACACGGAGAGTTTTCAGCTTGTGGGAGGGAGAAGGAATCTCTCCCTCCCACAATATACATATACATTTCACCAAACATACACCTCCCCATACATATATACTCCCATATACATAAACCTCCCCATATACATTTCACCAAAATAGTGAAAAATTACGAAATATGAAAGATGGCATAAATAAAAGTTGTACAGATAGTAAAACAGGTTGTTCTTTTTTTATTTTTATTAATATAAACAAGCAAGTTAAAGACACAAGTTTTTGATGTTTTTCTTCAATTATTTTTATAAGATTAAACACTTTGTTCTAGACGAATGAAATTTCGTATACAATTATTGTATCAAATTTGAAGATTTATATAAAATTTTGAGCAAAATCTGTAAAAAGGGTGCCTTCCATCCTGTTGTTGTTTTATAATTTGCCATGATAATAGCAAAAGCTAGAGAGTTAGGTAGGTAATATTTGATACATAGAATTAACATCTATTGTCTAGTCATATTTCAGGTTTTGCACCAAATCCACCAACGGATTGGTCGGCTGTAAAGGCGGCGTTTAAAAGTAGTTACTCAAAGATGCTTTGATTTAAATATACCAAACTTAGCATAGAATTTTGTGATTACAAGAACTGTTCTGTTTCAGTCAACTAAAAAAAAGTTTGTCTAAAATACAAATTCGAATTTCAGGAACCATTAAACGCATGCCAGGGGTTAATCACCAGATAACCAAATAACTCTCCAACGATAGATTCAGTACAAATGCTACATACAAGCTGAAGGTTATTATTTCATAACTATTATACGCCAATTTTCCTGCAAGGCATCTCTAAAATAACAGCTTTATCAAAAATATGCGTGAAAGTTTTGAAGAGAAAACTACAGCTTTTTTATATATGTATGGAATTTTAATTTCCTTTAAAATAAAAATTTTTGAGTAAAATAAAGAAAGAAATTATCCAAATACTTACAAAACATCTGCTTCACCAAATAGGAAATTTTTCTGCAAGAGTTTTCACAAACTCCCAACCGTTCTTCTCCAGCTACTTTTATTCTTTCCATTTGACATATCGATGCATCTTCGATCAACTATTCTTGTATCTTTAATCATGCTTTTGTATCCAAGCTTCCTTGCATAAAGGCATAACGCCTTCCCCGTGATCTAAGACTCCGGTTCGAGTATGTTGTTCTTTTGTGTTCTATCTATAAGGGGTGTTACTGCCCCCCTGTAAAAAGAAGCTGCGCAAGATAATGTGATGAGCGAGTATCTAAATCATACTCTTGGTCGTAATTGACGCTACATCAAACTAAGAGACGTTCATTTCAACCTAAAAAACGCTGATGCATCAGCGAGCTTGTCCAAATGGCAAATGTCATTAAAAACAACTATATCAACATACTATTGTACAGTTGATGGTCTTATTCTTAGTCTACATTGAAACAGAGCAACTAATGTTTACTTCTATTCTTCAAGTCCTTTAGAGAAAACTTCAACATGGTAAACACTGAATAATGTTGTTTTTACCAATTTTTGGTTTTCTTGGAAAGAAAATATATAATTTTTCAGGGATTATTTATAACTAGTTTCTTTCATTCTTCTCTGGAGGGTTTTTTTTTCTTTCGTTCTTTATGGCATATCAGATTTTATTATACATTGCTCAAAACAATTAGGGGAGCACATGGTTTTAACAGAATTAAGCAAAGATGTCTACCAATAAGTAACATAAAATGAATCAACCATAAATTACAACCTGCCAGGAAATGGAAAAAGAAAATTTTATATGAAAATCAAAGTTCATGACGTCAAAAACCAGAAAAAGGAGATACGGCCAGAAATCGGGATGTTGCAGAAACGTCTGTTTTATTGCCGTAACTGTGAAATTTGATTTCGCAGTCTTTTTGTTTTTGAGACAAGCTTATAAGAATGTCTGAACAACGTGATTTACCGGAATCTATGGCATAGGGTGTCATAGGCCGACTGGAATCAGGCCAAACACAACGGAGTGTCGCGGATGCTGTCGGAGTCGCCAGAAGTGTTGTTGCAAGGCAATGGAATCGATTCCAGAGAAACAGGAAATGTTAGACGTCGACCAGGGCAAGGTCGGCCACGCGCCACTACATAAACTGATGACCGGTATATACGGTTAAAAGCCCATCGAAACAGAACAGAGAATGCTATTCAGTTGCAAAGACAGTTGTTCTTAGCAACAGGACGAAGGGTGTCCAGCCAAACAGTACGTAATAGGCTTCCTGGGGGAGGGCTCTATGCACGTAGGCCAATAGTCTGCATTCCGCTGACCCCACGCCACCGTGCGGCCCGAAGAAGATGGTCTTCTGAACATCGACATTGGCAGAAATATGATTGGAGCCAAGTGCTGTTTACAGATGAGTCCCGATTCAGTCTGGAGTGTGACACTCGGCATGTTCTGGTATGGCGGGAGAGGGGCACTCGAAATAACCCCTCATTCGTTCTTGAAAGCTTACAATACAGACGAGCTAATTGGATGGCATGGGGTGGAATCAGCATAGTCGGACGTACGGACCTGCATATCATTCGGAATGGCACATTGACGGGCCGCAGGTAGGCAGACGAGAAACTGCGATCTCATGTCATCGCTTATGCTGAAGCCATTGGCGATTCCTTTATTTTTCAGGATGATAATGCCCCACCGCGTAGAGCTCGTCAGGTGGAGAATATGCTTGAAGCTGAAACAATACAGCTTATGGAATGACCAGCATGCTCTCCTGACCTTAATTCAATCGAGCATGTTTGGGACAAGTTCGGACGACGCATTGCTGCGCGGCCACGGCCGCCTGAGACTGTACCAGATTTGGAGATTGCACTTCTTGAGGAATGGAACAATGTTCCCCAAAGTCTGATCGATAACCTCGTCGCATCCATGGTAAACAGGTGCGCAGTAGTCTTAGCTGTTCGAGGAGACCTCACGCCCTATTAAAAATCATGCATCATGTCTATTCAGAGCCTTTTTTATAGTTTATATGCAACCAAATTGTTGCCCTAAATCATCTTTTCATGTTTTTTTTCCATATTTTCAAAGAATTAAAGCATAATTCCACATTGTTTTTTTTCTGTGTATTGCGCATGGATACGCGTGTACTACCCATTGTATGCCAATACGTGGCTGTCTCGCACGGTTTTCTTGATTTTTTTGCTTGTTCTCCTAATTGTTTTGAGCAGTGTAGATAACTTTAAATTTATGAGCTAAATTTCGAACTTCTTTCTTCCTTCCCCAATTCATCTTCGCCACTTTCTTTATACATTGTTTTATTAGTTTGAATTTTATTTTTTAAATTTTTTGAGGAGTCATTTTTCTAATGTTGCTACGAATTTTTTTTACCGGAATTCTTCAAAACTGTCAAATGGCGAATTAACGTTGAAAGTTTGATTTTAAATATTTTACAATACACTCAAATTAAAATTTTCCTTTCGCCTTCAACATTAAACGGTTCATTAACTTTATATTTTCAGGATCAAAGGTTTTTTTTTATCATGTGAGAACATGATGTTGTTTGGGTTTGAAATTTTTAAAAGAAGAGATTTTTTAAAGCCTCAAAATTCGTATGTAACAATTTCTTTTTATCTATAGATATTGAGGCATCACTGCATTTCTGACAAAGAAACAGAATTTTAAACGATAAGTTTATGAATAGTGCCAATGAGCTTACATGAGATAGCTCCTTCAAATATTGAAAGCCCATACGAAGGTAGAGATTAGCTATTCTAGGCAAAATATGCATTTTATCGAAAGGAACTTTCAAATCACAGTTTCTATTTGTATATGTGTGAAAATATTTTATCCACGCTATCATTTCCGATCCAAATTATATGACAAAGTGCAAATGGTAGATATTAAACAGGCTCTTTTGAATATTGTAGTCCAGATCATCAAGTATACATAAAGATTGTTTTTATAGACCTGGTGTAAGGTAAGGATCATCAAGTATACATAAAGATTGTTCTTATAGACCTGGTGGTAAGGTAAAGATCATCAAGTATACATAAA
>JAOUZG010019159.1:642292-663814 GCA_026289955.1 Argiope argentata
AAGAGAGAGTCCCTTGATTGTTTAAAATCGGTTTAAAAAATCGAGATAAATAATGATTGAAATACGGTTTTTATCGATAACGGTTTTATATCGAGATAAATAATGATTAAAAAAATAAGCATTTTTCCCATGATAACTTGAATTTTATGACCAAAGATTTCATTTTCTTCTTCTTTTTCATATTTATCTTCAAATTTTTTTATCTATTTCAGTATTGCATAAGTGTTAGCCATGCTCTGTATAATACTGTAAATTAATTAACATTATGATATTTTGGTGTAAATTATTTTCATTTAAACTAATTTACTTCTAAATTGATTTGATAAAAGTTCTTTTGGTTTTTAAAATTAAAATCCTTTCTATAATCAAAGGTTTTCAACTCAAGATTTTGAAATTCATTTATTAATGAAGTAATTTTAGAATCTGATTCAGATTAACAAAATGCATAGGAAATTCGTATCTTTTCTCCACTCTATAAATGTCTTTATTATTTGAATCAGCACATTCATTATAAATGAGTAAGAATATTGTTTAGATAAAATTATATTTTAATAAAACTAAGCGGTTTATACCATTAAGATGAGAAGATATCTAATAACTTGTAGATCTGTCTGAAATGATAAAAAAATCATTTTATAACTTTAATTATTAAATTAAGTTAAAATATGCTAAACAAAATAACTCGAGGTAATTTTACCTTGAATAACCAGGATTTTTTTCAACATTCCGCTTTTTTATTTTTATTCTGAATTCAGCACAAAAAATTTTATAATATTTTTTTTCTTTTTTCTTTTAGGCTTATAAATTATAGAATGATTAAATGTCACTTTTTATAAGCTATTAAATATCGCTTAAATTTCAATGATATGCTGACCTAACATTTACATAAAAACATCAAACATAAGGAATTAAAAATATTTATTATAACAGATAGTTCAACGCAAATCTTTATAATTAAATATGAATCCCTTTCTGAATTATTGTTTAAGTAAACAAATATCGGATTTTAATAAAATTAACACATACAATAACTCAAAGAGTAAATGTCGAATAATTTTGGCTGAACAAAAAAAGCCTTAAGAAATTAAAGTGATCAAGTTAGAACAGATATAATTGAGAAATAATTCAAGAATTGAGAATAAAATAAAATATCTTATTCTTAGTATGTTTTTTAAAATACCTGATTTAAATGATCAACTTTATTTAATTAATTGAACTCTGGAAATCGAAAACAAAAACTGAAAAAATTTTCTTTCTCTGTCAGCAAATATTTACCTTTATCTGTCTTCTTTTATCAATGGGTTTCTTTGGATAATTTTGGATAAAATTGTGTTTTATGTAAATGCTATTTATTATTATTAATTTTTTAAATTATATCACCAAGAAAATATTCATTCAGTATTTACAAACAATTTTAATAAATTATCAAAAACTTGATGTATAATTAATTTAAAAGAATTTTAGATTAAAAGAAATGAGCTTAATTGTAAGAATGCTTCTAGTTTAAATGTAAGGTAATCCTTAAAAACTGTAAATAGGTTACGTAATAAATTTTATAACAACCTGGATATGATTTTAACATAATAAAGTTAAACTTAAATAAAATTGAACCGAAACCAGTAGGTTATATCACTGACTCTCCGACCCACTGGAGGGCATACAGATAAACCATAAGACTGAGTGACCAGACCGCCGCAACAGCAACACTGGCTAGAACTATGATTGAGTCCTAAGGGCCATCACCGACCACGGTACAACCCTCCCCGTAAGAATTAGGTCCCTCCCTCCATTGAGGTGCCTACCCGCATCTATTAGTGTACCCAGAAGAGTAGTGAGATCCAGCCCCCATGTCAGAAACCTCTCATCCCTAATTTGATTTGCCCCCAAGGGTTAACAGAAATCAGTAAAGTTAATGTTTATTGAGTTATAAAAAGGATATAAAGAAATGAAACAATACAAAAAAATTATATTCGGAAGAAAAAGATTATAGCAATCAGTGAAATTTACAGAAAGCACATATTGTTTCAATTTTAAAATCTATGTATATAAATTTATCGAACCCCTTATTTCATTTCAGTAATGTATATATTTCAGGAGAAGAGACGTACATTACTGAATAGTGAATAAATATAGTTAAAAATAGCTACATATCATTAAAACATGTATGATTAAACGAAGATGCAATTAAAAACATTTATGAAACCATCATAAAGGCAGAAAACCAGATGAAATATTTGAAAGATAATAATGTTCCTCTAGTACATCTTTTGAATTACTTTCAAATAAATTCACTCATCCTTTTAATTAATGTTAAATTTATTATGTTTCAACTTACTTGTTTGAAAAAAAATTTGAATCACAATTTCAATAAGTAGTAATTTTTACTTTTTTTTTCATTTTGAAAAGGTTTGTGATCAAATAAAAGGTTGTTTTAAGCTGAGTTATTAAACGGTAAATTAGAAATAAACGTTCCAAATAGATTTTTTTTTACTTCCTTGATATTTTAAATAGGTCTTTAGGGATTATATTTCTGATCGAAAGCAGTTCTCCTGCTCTTTTTCCTTAATCCATCGGAAAAAGATAAAATAAAACCAGACCTGTTTTTTCACATACGGAGGATTTTCAACGACTGAACTTCATTCTTTTGTTAATTGCCGCCGGTCCTATTTCGATAATCTTCAACCAAGATTAATTTCTCTAAATCTTTAAGAAAAAAATGCTCGCAAGAGCTTAAATTTCTTCTGAAAAAGATTGGCAATTAAAATAATTAAATGCCATTTACCCATTTTAAGAATTTTAAGGCAGTGATTATATATTTAAATAATCATTTTTAAATTAACAAAAATAAAACTGCCAAGGAGGAACTTCCTATATTATATTTTAGTTCTTAATTGCTGGAAAATATTAATAAAATAGGCGAAATACTAATAATATAACAAATTTAGTATTTCTTTTTTTGAATACTGGAAGTCATGAAAGTTTCAAAAATATTTAATACCCCATTTTAATTAATAAAAACATTTTTAGTGGTTTTTCTTTGTTATAATTTTTTATTTGCATTTAATAGTAAGTATTTTATACGGAAACATCGATATACATTTAGAAGACTAGACATAAATTTATTTAAGCAATTATATATTATTTTTTGAAAATATTAAAAGATATTTGAAAAAAATACCTGTTTATGCATAAAAATCATAAAAAAATTCAAGGAGTAAGTTTATAAAAGCATATTATTGAAAAAAATCTTTCTTTTTAAATCCCTGTATTAAATTATTATATTTTTCTTCTTTACTTTTTATATTTATTGACAATTTAAAACCAATTTATATTGAAATTCGTTCCATCTACAGCTTCTTAAAGCATTTAAACGAGCAAGAATATTTATAAATGAAATAATATTTCTTTTTTTAATAATGCTCTTCATCATTATGTTCAATAATAAAAAGAACAATTGTGATTATGATAATTAAGGAAATACAAAATTTAATATATTTCTAATGATTCTTTAAAAATACTACGTAATTGCAGCTTATTCGAAAATTGGTTCCAGTAGAACATTGTCATTACAGAAAATATTGCAGTATTCTTGCATCAATTTTATTACAATCAGAACAATTAAAATAAATTAAAGCAATATTTGCGTACTTTTACGGTTTCTTAAAAACAATTATTAGTTGTTATTATTCAAAATAATTTTAAATTGTTGAGTATTCTTCTTTGAAACATTTATATCAAAGCCCACCAGGTTTCTAAAATTCAGTTTTTCTTTATATCTCTACAATAATTTTTGACCTGATTTGTTAATAAATCTACAAAGGATATACAGAATTTTTACTACCTAATTAAAATTTACGCATACGTTATTACTAATCATAATAAATATTATTAAACAATTTAAAAATTAATATATAAAAAATATACAAAATTCAAGTACTGTTATGGAAGAAATGGTTATATATATGTTTATAGTCACTGCTTTGTTTGTCTATTTGATAATATCGTTTGACATAGCAAAAAGCTACCAATAAAAGTTCTAACAATCAGTCTTTTAATATTAAAATATTTTTTAACTAATTTTCATGTCAATTTCTTGAAATAAATTGAATAAGGATACGTGATAAAGTTATTTCAGAATACGCTTTTTGAAATGGAAATGTTTCCCAAAAATATAATAGAAAAATTCTAATATTATATTTTTTCAGTATTATTTCTGCTTTATAAACTTTCGATATATCAAGTTAAAAAAAATTGATTGAATCTTTATTTATACACAAACTACAAGCTTATGAAGTGAATAAGCTCGTTACGTGTATGACATTACACCAGTTTTATTTCAGTTACAAACCCGGCAAAAGTAATCTCCAAAACGCTTTACTATATGCTTTCTAATTAAGGTTTAGTAGATTTCTTCCTCTGCGTATAAAATTACGAGACGGTTACGGTTGTAAACGTAATGAAAGGTGAAAGTTTTTTTTTTTATTTCACATATGAAAGATTGTTTTTCTTAGTTTAATAAACATAAAAAATAAGCATTTGTATGTTAATTGCACGATATTGACTAATAATTGGTACGAAATATCCCATCAAACTAGCCTTCAATCTTTGTTAATCTTTCTGTCGGTTCCTCACTAGTATATGGTTTATCCTCGAGGGAGGCACCTCGGAAAGAGGCTCGGATGTTCCCTGCATAGTGGTTGGTTCTCACCGCCCCTGGAAGGTACACAAATAAGTGGAGGTCTAACTCCTCCCATCGATGACGGGACGTACTTACTACGGGAAGGGTTGTACCTTAGCCGATGATGGCCTTAGGACTAAACCACAGTTCCCACCAGTGTTGCTGTTGCGGTGGTTCGGGCATTCAGTTTTATGGATCTCGTCAACCTGGAGGGTACACAGATATGTGAGGTTCTGACTTCTCACATCGAAGATGGAACGTACAATAGGAAGAGTTTTACTGTGACCGGTGATAGTCATTATAACTCAACCACAGTTCACGTCATTAATGCTGTTGCGGAGGTCTTATAATTTAGTTTTATGGTTTATTCTCCAGGTCCTGTAGTATAGTATTTTCCATTCTGCAGTATAATATTGTACAATATTGTGCGGTATTATATGATATTAAACAATATTCCATAATATTAAACAATATTGCGAATGTTGGTCAATATTTTTCAATATTTGTATGCCTTGGGGCGGGTCGGAGAATCAGTGATATGATTCACTATCATATGGTTAAACTGCAAGAACAGAAAATATTTTAGAAGCATTTATATATAATAACATATAAAATATGTATGCCTCAAGATATATTTTATAAACGTTTTTATTTGATCGGCGGAGAAAACGTTTGATATGGAATTGGAATTTTTATCTCACGATTACATGCCTAACTTCATTCATTTAAGTCGTTATATTTTTAACTTATCAATTTTGCTCGAAGAAATATATAACGATTATAAGCCAAGCGCTTGATATATTTGGTTCGAAATGGGTGGAAGATCTTCATATTAAATGCTGTTTCAATGCATCAAATATTATGTACTTAGTTCTTAATATATTGCAGTTATCGTGTTCAATTTCATTCGGAAGCTGGATAGAGAGAATTTCTCTAATTGAATTCGTTCAAACATTAATAGATATCTACAAATGTGACGTAAAGCTCATGTAATAAATTTTATCCGTCTATCTCAAAGTATTTTCCAGTTGTCAAATTCTCAGACTGTAACATAATTTCGAAAATGTAACTATCAGATGCAGGAAGGTCTAAAATTTGGCGATTTAACTAAGTTTAGAATTTTAGAAAATTACAGGAAGTGTTTAATACAAGTGTGAATTGGATAAAATCTCTATTTTATTGAGTAAAGAAAAATAATATCACCACGGAACCAAAAGATATTTAATAAATATATCATCAATCGCATTATCAGTACGGAAAGATGTACTTAACTGTTAAAATCACTTAATGGCTCAAAGATTTCTTTCTAACTCAGAAACATCTTTCCTAACTTATAGAAACTACATGTTAATTATTTTTATTACCTAATATTTTAGTAAATTTAAAATTGGGAGTTTTTCTTCATACTGTATTTGAAATGTTACGACACACTTAGCTTGAAGCCCTAAAGTGGACTGTCTTACTCATTAACATCAATTTCACCCACTTGTATATTATTATAAACAAAGAAACTCTTACATAAAGATATTAGCATGTAAGCAACCTGTAAGACTTCTTATATAAGCTTTTACTACATGGCAACGACTCTATATATCTGCGCAATATACGACTCTATACTGTAACAACTCTATCGTGTCTTAACTAGTGTAATCTTCAGTTGTTATATTTCTCACTTCTATAACGATGCCACCGCGGTGGTGTGATAGTGAGGCCTCGATTCGTGAGCCGTAAGATCTCAAGTTCCACGTCTGATACCACCGAGGAGCTCTATTGCAAGATAAAGCCGTCAGTGTCAAACGTCTTACCGCTTGTGTGGTGTGGAGAGGGGGTTGCTATATCAGGTGTCATCATCGTCATTTGACAGCGGTTCAAAATTACTAGGTCCGTCCCAAAATAACAATAGTAATGCTTTAAAATGGGACGTTAATATAGATTAATCAAACCTATTGTGATACATATTAAATTATGTGTAAAAGGTTTCGCAGTTTGAATTTGCTTTTATATATTTTTACCTAAATTGATTGGTTTCATTTTATATCAAATGAATGTTGAAATCAGTTTTGTTTTTAAACATGTGTAATTTTTCAAAATTCTAGATGATGATACTTTATATTTATATTTTTAGAAATCGACAAATAGTTAAGTTAAAAATTTTACGTTAGATTTTTAATTTACTTTTATATAATTTTACCTAGACTGATTGGTTTCATGTTTATATAGAAGGAATTGTGAAACATATTTTGTTATTAAACATGTGAAATTTTGAAAAATTCTAGATGATTATACTTTATATTTATATTTTTAGAAATCGACAAATAGTTAAGTTAATAATTTTACTTTAGATTTTTAATTTACTTTTATATAATTTTACCTAAACTGATTGGTTTCATGTTTATATAGAAGGAATTGTGAAACATATTTTGTTATTAAACATGTGAAATTTTGAGAAATTCTAGATAATTATACTTTATATTTATATTTTTAGAAATCGACAAATAGTTAAGTTAAAAATTTTGCGTTAGATTTTAAATTTACTTTTATAACTTTTACCTAAATTTATTGGTTTGATGTTTATAAAGAATGAATCTTGAAATCTATTTTGTTATTAAGCATGTGAACTTTTGAAAAACTACAATTGATTAATTGAATTTTGGAAAATTCTAGATGATATCTATTTTGTTATTGAGCATGTGATATCTATTTTGTTGTTAAATACGTGAAATTTTGAAAAATTCTAATTGATGATAATTTATATTTATATTTTTAGAATTCAACAAATAGTTGAATGAAAAATTTTACTTTAGATTTAGAATTTAGTTTTATATTTTTTTACCTAAATTGATGGGTTTCGTGTTTATATAGAATGAATTTTGAAACCGATTTTGTTATTAAGCATGCGAATTTTTGAAAAATTCAAATTGATGAATTGAATTTTGGAAAATTCTAGAAGATATTACGTATTTTATATTTATATTTTTAGAATTTAACAATCAGTTAAGCAAAAAAATTTACTTTTGATTTTGAGTACCATCTTTTATAGAAATCTCAACAATATTCATTCATAGATTGCATAGTTTCATAATTAATCAGAATAATAAAAGGTATTAATTATTAAAATGAAAAATATAACTAATAAATAATATGCTATAAATTTTCAAATTTATTGAGATTAAAAAATATGAAATCACGAAGTACTGAAAAAAACAATAAAGAATTTTAACTATTAAAGTCTTATAAGGAAATAAATTTTATCCTCTTAAAATCTTGAATTTCTTTTATCGAATGAATAAATTTTCGATTTCACAATCAATTTTTCAAAAAAATCATTAATTCCAATCGCATTTTAAATGGCAACGAATAATCTTCTACAATACTCATTTCCTATCTTTATAAACCTAAAGAAAATACCTACATTTTTTCCTACCATTTGAGGAAAATAAATTGCCTTACCACTAAAAGTAAGCCTCGGGAACCCCTGACATATCTCAGTTGCTCTATTGATCAGAAGCGACAGTTGCCGTACGCCCGCAATTACTCTCCCGCTTAAAGAGTAATTAAAGTTAATAGCTCGGGCAACGAAAATCATTTTCAAGATCATGTTGTATTCATTACCGCGTTTCAGATGGGGAGACTTAATGATCCAGATTGCTGGGATTCATCACGAGAGAATATCGCCCACAATTTGCGCAACGTTTGATGAATGTTCTAAGAAGGAAAAAAAAATCTTAGATTTCAGCTATTTACTGGGAAGCTTTTGTTATGCAATAATTGGTTGAATCGAAGATGATAATTAATGAATCATAATTTCATTTTTTCTTGCTAAATTATTATTCTTATGCTTTCACTACTCTCACTTATAAGTATAAAATTTTTCTTCTAATATAACCAAAACAAACTCATTGCAATTTTGCTTCTGAAAGGTTATTATTATTGTTGTTAATTTCTTAATTTTTTCGTTTCTTTTATTATGTAATTTCTGTTTCATAAATTCGCTGTTTTATTTATTAGGAATCTATAACATAAGCGAGATCTGTGGCTGTGAAATCACAGTACTGAGTTGCACAAAACTCTTCTTAAATTAATACGACAGTTATCCCTGTTTTTTATTATAAACATGTTATAAAAAGTTTGGAAATATAAGAATACACACCTTTTTTTAACTTTAAATTAGTTAAATTTTTATTGTATGTTTATAAGATCTTGAAAATGAAAATTTCATTGACAATAATAAAAAAAACATAAAATATACATGAACAAAAATATAATTAGTAGTATGTTTGGTAAATAAGTTGCAGAAAAAAATATTTCGAAAGAGAACTAATAATTTTATTTGATTACTTTTCATGCAAATAACATTTGAGTATTCGCATATTTCAACCCAAAACTATTTAGAAAGAGGACTGATAATTTTGTTTCTTTTTTTTAATGTAGACGAATTTAAAATTCCCATATTTCACTCCAAAAATATTTAGAAAGAGAACTGATAATTTTGTTTGCTTGGTTTTTATTCTAATGACATTTGAATATTCCCATATTTCAATCCAAAAATATTTAGAAAGAGAACATATAATTTTGTTTGCTTGGTTATTAATTCAAATGATATATTCACATATTTCTTTCCATCAAATAAATCCAGATATCCATCGAAAATATTTCATATTGTTGCCACAAATTCCTGTAAAGTATTGATTAAATATATGACATCTTCAAAAATATTTTCGCTTTATTTTAAAAGAAAGCTGCAGGTTCCTTATCTCTCCATTTACCTTCAATTAGTTTAGCCTAAATGTCATTCATCACTTGTGCTGCTGAATATTATGTTTGTTTTAATTGTATTCATTTTCTTTTTGTAATTTGTTTCTTTCCTCATAACCTTCCCCATCTTCTCCAGTTTATAAGAACCTATCATTGGTTGTAAAAACTCCATATTTTCAACAGCACCAATTGCTTTAGTTCCGATTTACTTTCTGAAATGAATTAAAATTTTTATTCAAGTACCAACTCTTTACACCAGGCAATCACATTAACATATAAACTATTTGTAAGTTAAACGGGATTCAATCCAAAATGAATAAAATCTAATCTATGAATGAAACGGTTTGATTCTGACCCCTCGGAGAAAGAAGCAACCTCCGACCAGTTCCCTTTCTGAAACATTTTGGATAATTTCTGCCTTTCAGAGATTTAATCTCTTATATTGAATGCAGTAGATGTATCCATCATTTACAATGACGTTTCATTTGCATTAGGATTCTCTGATAAACTCGGATACAGATATCACGTCCGTATCTAATTGTGACGATGAATGAATTGACAATGGAGGAGAAGGCAACTGTCAAGAGTTGCTATAAATTCCAAAGACTATAAACCACTGTGCACAGTCTTCATCCCGGGCAGCACATATCTGCAACCCCACTAAAAAAGGGTAAAACTAAAGAAAGAGTCAAAGCCTAAAAGCAGAATCAAAGCCTTTTTTTGCTTTGTTTTTTTTTTAACATTTTAAACCGTATGGTGCCGTATCGCAAGCAATATGACTCGAGATATCGGTACTTTTAGTTTTCTAACGAGGAAAAATCGTCGTTATGTTTGGTACAGCTAAAAATATATCTGTCCATGAGTGTAAAATAGATAGAATATGCATTGAATAGATAAGATTTTCGCTATATCCAAAGCAAATATCGTTATTGACAGTATCGTTAAACAACGTCTCAAAATGTATATTGTTTTCGAATTATATTTTCAGATTAAGCATTATTCAATGATAACAAGGGTAATTTTTAAAGAGTAAAAAGTTAAAGCTACAAGAAAACTGTGCATGAAAGACCTTGTATTTACTTATTTGGAATTGCTCACTTTTTATTCTTTCAGTGCGAATTTAAACCGAATACATTAAATCCTTTTATAAACAAAAATAATTTAATGCAACAGGGTTTCCATTTCATAACTCTGAACTAATACCCTGATTAAACTGATTCGATGCTACCAGACTGTAATTATTTAATCATCAACAATTCAAGCTCGAAACAAATATTACGCTTCAAATAAATATAGCCTCTATGGTTGTAGATAATGCTTGTATGAATTCGGGAAACAAAAAACACAGAAACTGATAATTAATGTTTCAAAATGTATTCATATTTATTTATAAAGTTGTCCTTAAATTCTCCATGATAATGAGTAGCAACAATGTATATGTCCTTCAATTTTATTAACCGTATTTTGAGTGAACTAATCTCAGACACGGTAATTTTATTCTTTGACAAACAAAATTATATTTAATTATTAGTAAGTACTTAATTACTATTGAATTATTAATATTCTATTCATCATTTAATTATTAATAATAAATATATAGCTTTGATATCATAATATCTGTTTTTAAATCGTAATTATTGCTTTTAAATGTTGGAATTAAATTAATTGAATTCGGCCCTACTTAATTTTTATATAATTCTTTTTGTTTCAAACTATGAAGAATTTTATAACTTTTATTCTGTAACTTCTACTAATTTTACATATTCTTCTTCTTCTTCTTTACTGTATACAACTAACTTCTATAATTCTATAGCTTTTTTATTAAACTTTTACCAACTTGAAATAAATATTTATAAATGTGCAGTCATCTTTCACAACTAAGTAAAGCTTTATTGAAAAATTGAATGAGTTATATTTAATCATCATGATGTATAATTTAATGGCCATATGAATATGTTATATTTAATCTTTTCATTGCTTAGATCATTTATTGAAATAACGAAGCGTTTCAAAGTAATAAAATTTAAGAAAAAAAAATATTTAACTTATCTTCAAAGATTTTCTCCTGTTCAACACTTATTCGTTTAAATAAAATAAATCTAATATCAATATATTTATTGAAAAATAATACGTCTGATCACTTAATTTAAGTTCATGTATTTAGAGAAATCAATTAATTTTTTTCTGCTTATAGGTTTAAAATATATGCCCTTATTTAGAATCTCATTTTGCTTTCTTTTTTTGTATATATGCATTGAAAATAAGGTTTGATAATCGAAATGAAAATGATAATTTAAATTATAATTGCAACGAAATATCATAAATGAAAGTTGAAGAGTAGGATGGGGGGAGAGTGAAGAGAAAATGCTTTATTACTTGCCTTGCGTTTCATTCTTTCTACTTGTCTCTTTTAAAGATAACCGATATCGATTATTATTCAATTTGCCAATCGGCATGTATGGAAGTCATTATATTCTTTCTTTAATTTGACGGAAAAAAATTATTTATATATAAGATCGAAATTTTAATGACATATGCTTTTTTCTCCCATTTACTTTTCATTTCATTCCTATTAATTTTTATTTGATCAGATTATGTTTAGTTTTGTATCATTCATTTCCATTGTGTTCAAATGCTTCTCCTCAACAATTGCATTCGTTATATACATTTTTAAAAAATTTGCTGATGCTTTTTAAAAAGAATTCACTAAAAAAAATCCAAGAAATTGCGCATAAAAAATAATTATCTATTTTCAGATTTTTAAATAATTGAGCATTTTCCTTTTTATTCAATATAATTTATTTTTCAGATGAATATAATTCCATCTTAATTCATTGTGAATTATTTTATCTCTCATTAAAAAATATGAATCGAAGGCAATCATCTAAAATATAAAGAAGATTGATTGAAAAAGGTAATTTCAAATAAGTCTATTACTTAGAAATCTTCATTATTTTCTTACGCTCTCAATATTTTCAAATGAACAAACATTATATTTAATATGTAATTTTGAAAAGTTATGAGTCTTAAATTCAGACGGAAAAGGGAATCACTTATACGAGCGCAAACTTATTAATAAGGAAAACTTGAAATCGAAGTTCTTCCTGCATTAAAGCTACTTGTGGTAATGGCTTCGCAATCAGACACAGTAAGTGGCTGAGTTTAAAACTTTCAAGTGTACTTGGTATTTTAAAAATTTCCTTATAAAACGGATAAAAGTGAAAGATAAAAGGAGAACGCCAGTTCACGTAAAAATTTTACTGACAAAATTCGGTTCACTGTCAAGTTGTGTGGTAAAGTTGTTGTACATGTCATATAAAAGCGGCAAGATTTTATGGGGCTCTTTGAGAATTTAGGTCGTGAAATTCTATTTTCTTAAGAGCGATATTGTCGCTTTTCTTAAATTTTTCCAAGAATCTAATGAAAACTTTCTTGTTAAAAACGTTACGTATTGAGAAATTGAAATCTTATGTCATTGATCTGAACTCTCATTCTGATTCTTTGTTCTTTATTATCATTGTTCTAAATAAAACGCATGTTACCGATTCGCCTAACCATCAAATTTTATAGGTTTTTCCAATTGCCTCAGTAAGAGTTTTACTGCAGTCGTCCATGTAGAAAACACGCAGGATTTAAAAGGCCAAAGCATTGTTTAATAGATGAGAAATTTTTTTAAGGGTTTGGCCTTAGAATTAAAAATGGGGATATTAGTATGCCCTCTCTCTCTTGTATTTGTTTGAATATGTCTGTTAAAACTAAGGGAATTAACAAGTGTGACTCAGAGATAGATGATATTGTTGTTTCATAGAATATTTTCCTTTGAAACTTTAGACAAAAAAAAATGGGGAGGGTCATCTTCAAGAAAAGTATACTTCTTGGCCTTTAAGAATATTATTTTTTATCTTCCATCGGCCAATCCTTTTTTCTTTTAGTTTTAGACTTTTTAACTCTTTTGTAATGCAGAACGTGGCTATATTGTCAATAAAGAGACTTATATTTTTATCCTCTAGTTTTGAGATTTCATTGATGACAGAATTAAACCGAGTTGGGATCCCTGAGCAAATTATGTGTAAATATTCTTGGGTTTATATATTTCTACTCGTACTGTAAATTAACAGATGAATAAGTAGCAAGAAAGAAGATTTGGATCATTTTGTAGATAAGAACGGAAATCCAAACAGAAGTTTCATTGATATCAAAGAATACAATGCAGCTTGAAAGTTTCTTAAAAATTAAAGAATACCCTAAGTTATATCAGAGAAATGTCCTGACAGCTGATATTTTTTAAGCTAGATTCAAAGAAAGGATTCGGTGTTCTATGAGGTCAGTGAGAATATTTAATGTAATTTTATTGTTGTTAATACAATTTGTATTGTCGCAATGATTTAAACCGTAATATATTTTTTCATATTATCATGCTTCTCTTGATATTTGTTTGAGTGGACTAATGTTTGAATGAGAAAAATTAAATCTCTCGTAACAAATTTGATTCAAAGACTGGAAGCCTTAAAAGCTATATTCAAAGAGTATTTAGAAATAGTTATCTAAAAAATAAATGTACACCTTTTTAACTGTCTTACTTGTATCTATTCAGATTTTATATCAGCGTAAACTATATAACGAGATTTTACCATTAAACTATTATAAAAACATCGAATGGGATGGTTCATCTCAAAGTTCTCTAACTTCCGCAGCCATAAATATAGGATCGGTAGTTAAATGGGTGCAAATCCTTGTCATTTAAAATTTAATCTATTCATGAACTAAATATTGGATAATATATATTGAGTCTTAATCTATAAAAGAAGAATTTAACCCCTAAATATTCATACACAGAAGTGCAAAAATTAAACAACAGAAGTATTTTTTGCCATACCTGAAATAATTACTCTGAGAGACATTAAATTTAGAAATGAGAGACAGGTTTTTGCACTTGAACGATGACGAAAGCATTGTTCCATAAAAATGAATATAACGCGTATAATACCAAATAATGAAAGCTTTATTTAACTACTGGTATCGTTACACATGACCGCCTGAACAAGAGAAGCAGCAACAAGCAGATATTCCTCAGTATGAAATATTCCCTCCCTGTACTGCAATAATTTTTTGCACTATCTTCTCATATTCAGCCACATATTGTCCAACAGCTCTCGAGAGATAAGAGCCCATTCCTCAATCGGATGCTGTTTTATTTGTTGGGTGTTCCTCGGTGGATGTAATCTTGTCGCAAGGCATCCCTTAAAATGCTCCACACATGTTCAGATTTAAATCAGGGTAAAACGTTGGCCAATACATTCGAATGATATCTTCATTTTCAGTAGTTGCGTCAGCAGTCTGGTGTGGCCGTGCATGCTCATCCGTAAAAGTGAAGTTTGATCCAGTATCACCTAGGAACAGACACATATAGAAAAGTGTTATCTCCTTACAATAGTAATAATCTGGTTACAGAGCTGCTGTTAAAAACGGGGAGCTCAGTACTCTAATTTAACAACAACTCCGGGGCCCCCTTAAAGGTTTCTTTCCAGGGTGATACTGGGATGAAATTGTGTTATGAACTTTCATTAAATCAACAGCCGCCAGGAATAACTTTTGGTGCAGTAAACTACTTACAACCGTAAAGAGGACACGACCTAATTGATGATATGTCCAGTTTTTGCTATCCTTGTACCTTTCTAAACTGTGCCACCGATAGTCAACTTTAAAATGGATGCAGCATTCAGGACAGCGGGAAAATATGCATCTTTGTGAAGGCATTTGGACACAGTAAACCGCGACTCTTGCCGCCACTTTTCTGTACACAGTTGCTGAGCAATAGCACTTGCTGACTGGTTTCAAGCTCTTTTTGTCTGCAAGACGATATATCAGTCATCCACTGCAGTTGTTTTAATGGGGAGTCAACCATCAACCCTTTTAACAGCTGTATCTGTGATTTGAAAGGCTTTCCAAACGAACACCGAAACGACACTTTAGTAACCGCAGTAAACCGCCACATTTGTAACCCTATTGCAGAACAGAGTTGCTGAGAAAAGGTGCTTGCTGATTGGCATCGGGCTCTTTTCGTTTGCTGGACAATATATCGATCATTCACTTCAGTTGTATTCCAAGGTCTAACAGCTGTACCTATGGTTCGGAAGGCTTTCCATGCTTGCTAAACGACACTTTTGTTGATTCCGTGGAAATGTAGCTTTACTCCTGCTTTTTTATCATTCTTCTACTTGTTAAATCATCCAAAGAGATTTCTTCTATCAATATTTCACGAAAGAACTCGCGCTTGTAGTGAATATCTTTATTTGCACCCCATTTCTTTCTTTCGTCGTAGTCTTGAACTTCGCGAACTGATAGCACGCCTTTTGTGTACACCTATGTCGCTTAGGATGTTTTGTTCCTGACATTTGCATAGCATCACCTTTCTACTGAATTGTGTGTTCATTGTAGTGATCGTAATAAACCTTTTTCAGCAATTTCATATTTTTTAATTCACACTTTTTCTTAAGTTTTGCACACCAGCGTATAATTTAGGAAATTAGGATTTTGCTTTAGAATTTCTGGACTTAAAAATTTAATCTTTATCTAGGAAAAATATAAAGTTTAATAGAGAATTCTTTACCTATTCAATGTATGTCTCGTGTATTAAAAAAACTCTCAGATAGAGTAGACTAATTAGATAGAGTAGAAGTTGAAGGGAGGATATTAAATTGATAGGGTGTAATTATTATAATTTGAGAGCATTGTCTAAGGATAAATTAATTTCTACTTGAAAATAAAAGGAATATAAATGTAGTTATTATAAATAAGTAAAGGATATGTTTATGTGCTAGTCGATATAAAACTTGCAAGGAGAACCATGGCAATGTAATATATAATCTTGTCGTGATAGCTTCATAAACCAGATAATAACTCCAGACATCAGTGATCACTTTTGTCTAGTGATAATATTATGCAACTACAAATCCTAACATAGCGATTTCGGTCCATTCTCACCCACAATGGTGACCCGAGACCTTAACTATTCATCCTTCTACCAACATCAAAAGTCATCAGGTGCATTAGAAACAACAGCTAAGATCATCCGAACTCTCACACGCTCTAGTATATCGTCATCTCCCCACCAACTCAATGGTAGGAAAGTATGTAGTGACAACATCATAAGCCGGAAAAAAAATCCGGTGAGTGATGATCCGGACATGAGTAACCCTAGTAGTTAGTTATGTTACCTGGCTACAAAACCTAACATTGCGAAATCGGTCCAATCTGACACTCAAGTTCTTTTTTTCATTTTATTTGGTAGTTGCATTGCATAAATACTCTAAAATAATAATAGTAAGCATTGAAAATTAAAATAAACAGTTTTTATATAGAAAGTGTAAAATTCTTAGTATATAGTGGAAGAGGAAAAAAAATTAATGGGAGTAAATTTAACTAACGTTTTAGTTAGAGCAAGTTAAATAGTTCAAGAATTCTCGAGAGGTATAGATTGTCAAAAGAGAGCTCGAAATTTCCCTTTTAGTTATATGAGTGTATAATAATAGCAGTGAAGGCAATCCTTAATGATAAACTTGCCTCCTTAACTTGAAAAATGTTTGGTTCAGTTGTTGAAATAATGGATGGAAAATATAATTATATCATGCCAGTTTATTTTTTAATATATTTCCTACATTTTACTGAGTTTTATTTCCAATATACTGAGGCATTTTATTTAAATGTCTTAACAACAATATTTAAAACTTTTGCCAACATAAATTCTAGAATATAATATTCTCATGATAATCTAGTACGATTTAATAAATTGTTGGGATATTGATATAAATAGAACTTAAGATATGTACTTGAATATTTTTAAAAAAATCTTAAATTTATACCATAATACCTCAACATTTAAAAAAATAATCAATAATTAAATTTCAATTCTTTGGTCTCTTTAATACCTTGGCACATTTATTGCATATTTTGAAAATAGCAGTTTATGCTACTAGTAGTTTTGTAGTTGGAACTCGAACTTCCATGGAAAGCTTCTATGTCTCTTAAAACTATTTTTACGGCTCCCGAAGCTGCTTTAACCACTTTATCGAACTCAGGGGAACTATTGTTTAAATTTATTAATATGAGGTTTAAGGTGAAACGTTCAATATATGTTATATATTTCCGTAAAATGTTAATACTTCTATTCTCCCTGTAGCCGATTAATCTTATCTCCCCGCCTCATTTCCTCTTCCTTTTAAACAACTTTTTAAACGAAAACGAATTAATCGTGTGCACGATCTAACATTTCATAATTGGAACATTGACGAAACGAGAATGATTCTAAATGTTCCGGATCCATCGATATAAATCCCTAGATAGTAGTAGTTAATTGTTTTTACGTCACGCTATACCAGTGTCCTGGCTCAGGGGTAGCTCGTTTTCCCCCGTGATCTGGTTCGAGTCCCAGTTCGGGTATATTTGCTCTTCATCTTCTCTGTCAGTGTGAATGCCCCCCTCCCCGTAAAAAAAGTCTGTGCAAGACAATGTGATGCGTGAGTAGCTAAGACGTGCTATTAGATACTCACGTCCATAGTCACTACTTAAAACAAAAGGCACACACTAGGCTTAAAATCAGTGGTTTAGTCAGTGAGCTTGTCCAGGGTATGTTCCATTAAAAAAACAACTTCTCTCTATACTTGTATACTCTTAATTGTTATTCGAACTCATTTATTGTTATTTTAATCCTAAAGTTCTCTACATATAGCTGAAAATAGAAAAGTCTTACTGTCAATTATTTAAAAAAATTAACCGGTTAATTGAGTTTTTTTTTTAAAAAAATCACTCAAGTCCTGCCTTAAAAGTCAAACTATAAGACATATACATGTAGAACGAAATGCAAAGAATTGAAAAATAAATTTTGGAAAAAATCATAATGAATTGAATAAGATTTCATTTTTGTTTCATACTGACTTGTATATACTTTGAACACAAGTAGTTGGTTAAAATAAGATAATAATAAGTCAAACAATCTACTTTTTATTCATATATTAACAATTAAATTAATAAACAGTAATATAAATTTATGTATGTATATATTCCTAGTTTAAATTGAAACATCAAACTGTTTTTTGAGTTTCAAAACTACTTAATCTTGTGACTGTAACTTCACTCAACAATATATTTTAATCCTTTATTATTTTAAGAGTATTGTGCATGGTTTGTTCTCCTGATAAGCACGTATCTATATGTTTCGTCTATAAGCCCTATTAAATTTAAAAATTCATTAAGAAAAGAAAATAGATGTAAGATTCACCTTATATTATAACTTTCTCTGTCTAAACCTTTTTGTTTCCAATAATTTATTACGAATTGTATTAGGATGGGTATGCATAATTTAGTTGAGAAATCGGAAAAGTTTCATTTACAAACTCATTGAAAAAGTCAATAAATGATAGTAAGAAATTATAGCATTACTCTCACTTTTTTGACTTTTTGAGAAAAAATTGTAAGAAAATTAGTAAAAATTAAGATCATTTCTTAATGTAACTTTTATTTGTAATCTCAAAATGGCATCTGATGATTCATATTGCTGTACTTATTTGAATAATATTTATAACAGAGGTGTTATTCTCCTTCAAACTGATTACCAACTAGTTAAAACAGTGCACTGTTATCAATAAAACATAAATTTACCTAATTTCAAAATAATAAGCAAGTGAAAATTTTATTACATAATTCAAATTATTCAACAAATCAATTTAAATTAGAATTTATAAGAATGAGAAAAATATTAAATTCGTAAGCTCTATATTATAATTTGGTATTAAGTTACATAACTCCGAATTGAATTACATAAATTTTAATTAAATTGTACTGAGGATTGAATTTCAAGTAATTATCCTATAAATCTTATGCAATCAGCGATGACGTACTAAAAAAGACATACGGCTCTGATTAATGATCCAGGATCAAATGCCATAATATATCTGCCGAATACGTAAACCTTAGACACATTTTTAGTCCAATTCAATTTTATTTTATTATAGCCCTGATTTAAAACAACACTTTGGGAAGGCTTCGGAAGCCTTCCAAAAGCCTTTTTGGAAGGCCTTTGTCTTTTGGGGGGATGGACCTGGTAATTCTGAACCGCTGTCAGATGACGAGAAAGACATTTATGCTACAACTTCTCCACAAGCTCCCGCTCCACAGCAGCTAGAGGATGATTAATCTGACGTATTTGGCGTATATCAAATCCACTTACCCGATTCTTCTTTGGTGAATTCGGATCCAGAACCAGAACACCACCGCGGCCGATACCTTACCATTAGACCAACGCGATCTCTTGGATATATTGAATATTGATACAAATTCAAAGTGCAGTTCTACTTTTTGGATAAAAAAATTTGGTGAAATTGTCCACATTCGTTGGTATATTTCGGTTCTCGTAGTCTAACCTTGATTTAAAATTGCAGATCAGCTTTACAACGGAAGGAGGCACGTAGTAATTTCTGAGGATATGGACCCATGATCACCCGAGAGTAGAAGTCTGACTTCTTGCTCACACACATGTTAAATCCTTTTTAAGGGGTGGACATCATTCATGATTTCATTGATTCATCCACAGATCGTAATTTAGATCTGTACGGAGAACGATTAACGCTGACCTAATATCCTAGTGGTATTACTCTCGATATGGAGGACTTTGTGACACGAAAGATTTAACGGGCGCAAGCCATCACACACACGGAGGATCTTCAGCTGGTGGGTTCTTAGTTCTTATGATATTTATGAAAAGGTTGTTTGTATAACTGAATTATACTAAGCCTGTAAAGTAACATATAGACATTACCTAGACATAAAAAATATAGGAATAACATCTTTACCAAAATTAATTTCATGATTTAGTGCGCTAAAATTATTTTCTAGAAATGATAAATTTAAATCAATACTCCTTGACAATTCCTTTGAAAAAAGGTCAAATCGGCTTGTTTTATAAAAGATCCATCAATGAATGAAAAATATTATATGCTTTTAATGATTTTGGAATTTAGCGAGGTTTTTTTTCTTTTCTTTTTTTTTTCAATACAAGATAAAATAAGAAAAATAAGCATGGAAATTTCTTTGTGAAAATATTTTTGGCTAGGCTAAAATATACGTTATTTGACCAAATTAGAAACTTTTTATTTCAATAACTTGCTAACTGTAATAATTCAATTCCCTTTCTTGTAATCCTTAACTCCTAGGTTTTGGATGGAAAATTCAGATCCCAAAAAGGTGGATGTTTTACGAGTTTTCAAATTTTGACACAACTTAACTAATATTTCCGAAGAACAGGTGACCTTATTTTTTTTTCTGCTTTAATCGATTGCATAGCGATAAAATTTATTATGTAATTAAATTATGCAATAATGCAATCTTATTTATGCAATTATGCAATTCAATACATTCTCACCACCTATCCCACCTGCTTAAGGTTTAAATTAGATTCTGTTCAAAACCACTTTCAGAATGAAATGCAATTATTGTTTTGGCATTTTATATAAAGCAAACAATTATGGGGAGACAGTGTTTCAGATGACAGGTTCTGTCTCTTTCGTAAACAAGGTAACGTACAAAAACATGTTTGTGAAAACACTTTAAGAATCTTTTCCATTCACATTCTATAAATGAAAATACATCAAAATCAAAGAATTTTCTACTGAAAGCCCAGGCATCCTTTTCTGAGATTGGGAGGTTCCGATGTTTACTGTAAACAAGTTTACGAAACTTCTCAGAATGTTTTATGAATATTGTAAGGTAAAAATTTTATAAATAGAAAAAATTTATGGATTATAGTTAACTAAGAAAACTTGCCCGTTAATATGTGAATCTAACAACTATCATATACATTGTTGTTGTTTCTTATGGCACTTGCCATGAACAAACTAGCTGAGGTAGTCAGCGATTTAAGCCTTATCAGCGTCTGTAGTAGCGCCAACTAACGTCTGTAGTAGCACCAACTAGGGCCAAAAGAGCGACTTTTGCTGCTCGCATGCATTGTAAAAGCGAAAAAGTGGATGTTTTTAATACAACTGAGAAGAAAAAAGATTTTTCCGCTTATAAGAAAAATGGCACAAAAGAATAAA